>JAJHSY010000054.1:32500-47428 GCA_020800305.1 Porphyrio hochstetteri | reverse complement strand
CTAACCCTAACCCTAACCCTAACCCTAACCCTAACCCTAACCCTAACCCTAACCCTAACCCTAACCCTAACCCTAACCCTAACCCTAACCCTAACCCTAACCCTAACCCTAACCCTAACCCTAACCCTAACCCAACCCTAACCCTAACCCTAACCCTAACCCTAACCCTAACCCTAACCCTAACCCTAACCCTAACCCTAACCCTAACCCTAACCCTAACCCTAACCCTAACCCTAACCCTAACCCTAACCCTAACCCTAACCCTAACCCTAACCCTAACCCTAACCCTAACCCTAACCCTAACCCTAACCCTAACCCTAACCCTAACCCTAACCCTAACCCTAACCCTAACCCTAACCCTAACCCTAACCCTAACCCTAACCCTAACCCTAACCCTAACCCTAACCCTAACCCTAACCCTAACCCTAACCCTAACCCTAACCCTAACCCTAACCCTAACCCTAACCCTAACCCTAACCCTAACCCTAACCCTAACCCTAACCCTAACCCTAACCCTAACCCTAACCCTAACCCTAACCCTAACCCTAACCCTAACCCTAACCCTAACCCTAACCCTAACCCTAACCCTAACCCTAACCCTAACCCTAACCCTAACCCTAACCCTAACCCTAACCCTAACCCTAACCCTAACCCTAACCCTAACCCTAACCCTAACCCTAACCCTAACCCTAACCCTAACCCTAACCCTAACCCTAACCCTAACCCTAACCCTAACCCTAACCCTAACCCTAACCCTAACCCTAACCCTAACCCTAACCCTAACCCTAACCCTAACCCTAACCCTAACCCTAACCCTAACCCTAACCCTAACCCTAACCCTAACCCTAACCCTAACCCTAACCCTAACCCTAACCCTAACCCTAACCCTAACCCTAACCCTAACCCTAACCCTAACCCTAACCCTAACCCTAACCCTAACCCTAACCCTAACCCTAACCCTAACCCTAACCCTAACCCTAACCCTAACCCTAACCCTAACCCTAACCCTAACCCTAACCCTAACCCTAACCCTAACCCTAACCCTAACCCTAACCCTAACCCTAACCCTAACCCTAACCCTAACCCTAACCCTAACCCTAACCCTAACCCTAACCCTAACCCTAACCCTAACCCTAACCCTAACCCTAACCCTAACCCTAACCCTAACCCTAACCCTAACCCTAACCCTAACCCTAACCCTAACCCTAACCCTAACCCTAACCCTAACCCTAACCCTAACCCTAACCCTAACCCTAACCCTAACCCTAACCCTAACCCTAACCCTAACCCTAACCCTAACCCTAACCCTAACCCTAACCCTAACCCTAACCCTAACCCTAACCCTAACCCTAACCCTAACCCTAACCCTAACCCTAACCCTAACCCTAACCCTAACCCTAACCCTAACCCTAACCCTAACCCTAACCCTAACCCTAACCCTAACCCTAACCCTAACCCTAACCCTAACCCTAACCCTAACCCTAACCCTAACCCTAACCCTAACCCTAACCCTAACCCTAACCCTAACCCTAACCCTAACCCTAACCCTAACCCTAACCCTAACCCTAACCCTAACCCTAACCCTAACCCTAACCCTAACCCTAACCCTAACCCTAACCCTAACCCTAACCCTAACCCTAACCCTAACCCTAACCCTAACCCTAACCCTAACCCTAACCCTAACCCTAACCCTAACCCTAACCCTAACCCTAACCCTAACCCTAACCCTAACCCTAACCCTAACCCTAACCCTAACCCTAACCCTAACCCTAACCCTAACCCTAACCCTAACCCTAACCCTAACCCTAACCCTAACCCTAACCCTAACCCTAACCCTAACCCTAACCCTAACCCTAACCCTAACCCTAACCCTAACCCTAACCCTAACCCTAACCCTAACCCTAACCCTAACCCTAACCCTAACCCTAACCCTAACCCTAACCCTAACCCTAACCCTAACCCTAACCCTAACCCTAACCCTAACCCTAACCCTAACCCTAACCCTAACCCTAACCCTAACCCTAACCCTAACCCTAACCCTAACCCTAACCCTAACCCTAACCCTAACCCTAACCCTAACCCTAACCCTAACCCTAACCCTAACCCTAACCCTAACCCTAACCCTAACCCTAACCCTAACCCTAACCCTAACCCTAACCCTAACCCTAACCCTAACCCTAACCCTAACCCTAACCCTAACCCTAACCCTAACCCTAACCCTAACCCTAACCCTAACCCTAACCCTAACCCTAACCCTAACCCTAACCCTAACCCTAACCCTAACCCTAACCCTAACCCTAACCCTAACCCTAACCCTAACCCTAACCCTAACCCTAACCCTAACCCTAACCCTAACCCTAACCCTAACCCTAACCCTAACCCTAACCCTAACCCTAACCCTAACCCTAACCCTAACCCTAACCCTAACCCTAACCCTAACCCTAACCCTAACCCTAACCCTAACCCTAACCCTAACCCTAACCCTAACCCTAACCCTAACCCTAACCCTAACCCTAACCCTAACCCTAACCCTAACCCTAACCCTAACCCTAACCCTAACCCTAACCCTAACCCTAACCCTAACCCTAACCCTAACCCTAACCCTAACCCTAACCCTAACCCTAACCCTAACCCTAACCCTAACCCTAACCCTAACCCTAACCCTAACCCTAACCCTAACCCTAACCCTAACCCTAACCCTAACCCTAACCCTAACCCTAACCCTAACCCTAACCCTAACCCTAACCCTAACCCTAACCCTAACCCTAACCCTAACCCTAACCCTAACCCTAACCCTAACCCTAACCCTAACCCTAACCCTAACCCTAACCCTAACCCTAACCCTAACCCTAACCCTAACCCTAACCCTAACCCTAACCCTAACCCTAACCCTAACCCTAACCCTAACCCTAACCCTAACCCTAACCCTAACCCTAACCCTAACCCTAACCCTAACCCTAACCCTAACCCTAACCCTAACCCTAACCCTAACCCTAACCCTAACCCTAACCCTAACCCTAACCCTAACCCTAACCCTAACCCTAACCCTAACCCTAACCCTAACCCTAACCCTAACCCTAACCCTAACCCTAACCCTAACCCTAACCCTAACCCTAACCCTAACCCTAACCCTAACCCTAACCCTAACCCTAACCCTAACCCTAACCCTAACCCTAACCCTAACCCTAACCCTAACCCTAACCCTAACCCTAACCCTAACCCTAACCCTAACCCTAACCCTAACCCTAACCCTAACCCTAACCCTAACCCTAACCCTAACCCTAACCCTAACCCTAACCCTAACCCTAACCCTAACCCTAACCCTAACCCTAACCCTAACCCTAACCCTAACCCTAACCCTAACCCTAACCCTAACCCTAACCCTAACCCTAACCCTAACCCTAACCCTAACCCTAACCCTAACCCTAACCCTAACCCTAACCCTAACCCTAACCCTAACCCTAACCCTAACCCTAACCCTAACCCTAACCCTAACCCTAACCCTAACCCTAACCCTAACCCTAACCCTAACCCTAACCCTAACCCTAACCCTAACCCTAACCCTAACCCTAACCCTAACCCTAACCCTAACCCTAACCCTAACCCTAACCCTAACCCTAACCCTAACCCTAACCCTAACCCTAACCCTAACCCTAACCCTAACCCTAACCCTAACCCTAACCCTAACCCTAACCCTAACCCTAACCCTAACCCTAACCCTAACCCTAACCCTAACCCTAACCCTAACCCTAACCCTAACCCTAACCCTAACCCTAACCCTAACCCTAACCCTAACCCTAACCCTAACCCTAACCCTAACCCTAACCCTAACCCTAACCCTAACCCTAACCCTAACCCTAACCCTAACCCTAACCCTAACCCTAACCCTAACCCTAACCCTAACCCTAACCCTAACCCTAACCCTAACCCTAACCCTAACCCTAACCCTAACCCTAACCCTAACCCTAACCCTAACCCTAACCCTAACCCTAACCCTAACCCTAACCCTAACCCTAACCCTAACCCTAACCCTAACCCTAACCCTAACCCTAACCCTAACCCTAACCCTAACCCTAACCCTAACCCTAACCCTAACCCTAACCCTAACCCTAACCCTAACCCTAACCCTAACCCTAACCCTAACCCTAACCCTAACCCTAACCCTAACCCTAACCCTAACCCTAACCCTAACCCTAACCCTAACCCTAACCCTAACCCTAACCCTAACCCTAACCCTAACCCTAACCCTAACCCTAACCCTAACCCTAACCCTAACCCTAACCCTAACCCTAACCCTAACCCTAACCCTAACCCTAACCCTAACCCTAACCCTAACCCTAACCCTAACCCTAACCCTAACCCTAACCCTAACCCTAACCCTAACCCTAACCCTAACCCTAACCCTAACCCTAACCCTAACCCTAACCCTAACCCTAACCCTAACCCTAACCCTAACCCTAACCCTAACCCTAACCCTAACCCTAACCCTAACCCTAACCCTAACCCTAACCCTAACCCTAACCCTAACCCTAACCCTAACCCTAACCCTAACCCTAACCCTAACCCTAACCCTAACCCTAACCCTAACCCTAACCCTAACCCTAACCCTAACCCTAACCCTAACCCTAACCCTAACCCTAACCCTAACCCTAACCCTAACCCTAACCCTAACCCTAACCCTAACCCTAACCCTAACCCTAACCCTAACCCTAACCCTAACCCTAACCCTAACCCTAACCCTAACCCTAACCCTAACCCTAACCCTAACCCTAACCCTAACCCTAACCCTAACCCTAACCCTAACCCTAACCCTAACCCTAACCCTAACCCTAACCCTAACCCTAACCCTAACCCTAACCCTAACCCTAACCCTAACCCTAACCCTAACCCTAACCCTAACCCTAACCCTAACCCTAACCCTAACCCTAACCCTAACCCTAACCCTAACCCTAACCCTAACCCTAACCCTAACCCTAACCCTAACCCTAACCCTAACCCTAACCCTAACCCTAACCCTAACCCTAACCCTAACCCTAACCCTAACCCTAACCCTAACCCTAACCCTAACCCTAACCCTAACCCTAACCCTAACCCTAACCCTAACCCTAACCCTAACCCTAACCCTAACCCTAACCCTAACCCTAACCCTAACCCTAACCCTAACCCTAACCCTAACCCTAACCCTAACCCTAACCCTAACCCTAACCCTAACCCTAACCCTAACCCTAACCCTAACCCTAACCCTAACCCTAACCCTAACCCTAACCCTAACCCTAACCCTAACCCTAACCCTAACCCTAACCCTAACCCTAACCCTAACCCTAACCCTAACCCTAACCCTAACCCTAACCCTAACCCTAACCCTAACCCTAACCCTAACCCTAACCCTAACCCTAACCCTAACCCTAACCCTAACCCTAACCCTAACCCTAACCCTAACCCTAACCCTAACCCTAACCCTAACCCTAACCCTAACCCTAACCCTAACCCTAACCCTAACCCTAACCCTAACCCTAACCCTAACCCTAACCCTAACCCTAACCCTAACCCTAACCCTAACCCTAACCCTAACCCTAACCCTAACCCTAACCCTAACCCTAACCCTAACCCTAACCCTAACCCTAACCCTAACCCTAACCCTAACCCTAACCCTAACCCTAACCCTAACCCTAACCCTAACCCTAACCCTAACCCTAACCCTAACCCTAACCCTAACCCTAACCCTAACCCTAACCCTAACCCTAACCCTAACCCTAACCCTAACCCTAACCCTAACCCTAACCCTAACCCTAACCCTAACCCTAACCCTAACCCTAACCCTAACCCTAACCCTAACCCTAACCCTAACCCTAACCCTAACCCTAACCCTAACCCTAACCCTAACCCTAACCCTAACCCTAACCCTAACCCTAACCCTAACCCTAACCCTAACCCTAACCCTAACCCTAACCCTAACCCTAACCCTAACCCTAACCCTAACCCTAACCCTAACCCTAACCCTAACCCTAACCCTAACCCTAACCCTAACCCTAACCCTAACCCTAACCCTAACCCTAACCCTAACCCTAACCCTAACCCTAACCCTAACCCTAACCCTAACCCTAACCCTAACCCTAACCCTAACCCTAACCCTAACCCTAACCCTAACCCTAACCCTAACCCTAACCCTAACCCTAACCCTAACCCTAACCCTAACCCTAACCCTAACCCTAACCCTAACCCTAACCCTAACCCTAACCCTAACCCTAACCCTAACCCTAACCCTAACCCTAACCCTAACCCTAACCCTAACCCTAACCCTAACCCTAACCCTAACCCTAACCCTAACCCTAACCCTAACCCTAACCCTAACCCTAACCCTAACCCTAACCCTAACCCTAACCCTAACCCTAACCCTAACCCTAACCCTAACCCTAACCCTAACCCTAACCCTAACCCTAACCCTAACCCTAACCCTAACCCTAACCCTAACCCTAACCCTAACCCTAACCCTAACCCTAACCCTAACCCTAACCCTAACCCTAACCCTAACCCTAACCCTAACCCTAACCCTAACCCTAACCCTAACCCTAACCCTAACCCTAACCCTAACCCTAACCCTAACCCTAACCCTAACCCTAACCCTAACCCTAACCCTAACCCTAACCCTAACCCTAACCCTAACCCTAACCCTAACCCTAACCCTAACCCTAACCCTAACCCTAACCCTAACCCTAACCCTAACCCTAACCCTAACCCTAACCCTAACCCTAACCCTAACCCTAACCCTAACCCTAACCCTAACCCTAACCCTAACCCTAACCCTAACCCTAACCCTAACCCTAACCCTAACCCTAACCCTAACCCTAACCCTAACCCTAACCCTAACCCTAACCCTAACCCTAACCCTAACCCTAACCCTAACCCTAACCCTAACCCTAACCCTAACCCTAACCCTAACCCTAACCCTAACCCTAACCCTAACCCTAACCCTAACCCTAACCCTAACCCTAACCCTAACCCTAACCCTAACCCTAACCCTAACCCTAACCCTAACCCTAACCCTAACCCTAACCCTAACCCTAACCCTAACCCTAACCCTAACCCTAACCCTAACCCTAACCCTAACCCTAACCCTAACCCTAACCCTAACCCTAACCCTAACCCTAACCCTAACCCTAACCCTAACCCTAACCCTAACCCTAACCCTAACCCTAACCCTAACCCTAACCCTAACCCTAACCCTAACCCTAACCCTAACCCTAACCCTAACCCTAACCCTAACCCTAACCCTAACCCTAACCCTAACCCTAACCCTAACCCTAACCCTAACCCTAACCCTAACCCTAACCCTAACCCTAACCCTAACCCTAACCCTAACCCTAACCCTAACCCTAACCCTAACCCTAACCCTAACCCTAACCCTAACCCTAACCCTAACCCTAACCCTAACCCTAACCCTAACCCTAACCCTAACCCTAACCCTAACCCTAACCCTAACCCTAACCCTAACCCTAACCCTAACCCTAACCCTAACCCTAACCCTAACCCTAACCCTAACCCTAACCCTAACCCTAACCCTAACCCTAACCCTAACCCTAACCCTAACCCTAACCCTAACCCTAACCCTAACCCTAACCCTAACCCTAACCCTAACCCTAACCCTAACCCTAACCCTAACCCTAACCCTAACCCTAACCCTAACCCTAACCCTAACCCTAACCCTAACCCTAACCCTAACCCTAACCCTAACCCTAACCCTAACCCTAACCCTAACCCTAACCCTAACCCTAACCCTAACCCTAACCCTAACCCTAACCCTAACCCTAACCCTAACCCTAACCCTAACCCTAACCCTAACCCTAACCCTAACCCTAACCCTAACCCTAACCCTAACCCTAACCCTAACCCTAACCCTAACCCTAACCCTAACCCTAACCCTAACCCTAACCCTAACCCTAACCCTAACCCTAACCCTAACCCTAACCCTAACCCTAACCCTAACCCTAACCCTAACCCTAACCCTAACCCTAACCCTAACCCTAACCCTAACCCTAACCCTAACCCTAACCCTAACCCTAACCCTAACCCTAACCCTAACCCTAACCCTAACCCTAACCCTAACCCTAACCCTAACCCTAACCCTAACCCTAACCCTAACCCTAACCCTAACCCTAACCCTAACCCTAACCCTAACCCTAACCCTAACCCTAACCCTAACCCTAACCCTAACCCTAACCCTAACCCTAACCCTAACCCTAACCCTAACCCTAACCCTAACCCTAACCCTAACCCTAACCCTAACCCTAACCCTAACCCTAACCCTAACCCTAACCCTAACCCTAACCCTAACCCTAACCCTAACCCTAACCCTAACCCTAACCCTAACCCTAACCCTAACCCTAACCCTAACCCTAACCCTAACCCTAACCCTAACCCTAACCCTAACCCTAACCCTAACCCTAACCCTAACCCTAACCCTAACCCTAACCCTAACCCTAACCCTAACCCTAACCCTAACCCTAACCCTAACCCTAACCCTAACCCTAACCCTAACCCTAACCCTAACCCTAACCCTAACCCTAACCCTAACCCTAACCCTAACCCTAACCCTAACCCTAACCCTAACCCTAACCCTAACCCTAACCCTAACCCTAACCCTAACCCTAACCCTAACCCTAACCCTAACCCTAACCCTAACCCTAACCCTAACCCTAACCCTAACCCTAACCCTAACCCTAACCCTAACCCTAACCCTAACCCTAACCCTAACCCTAACCCTAACCCTAACCCTAACCCTAACCCTAACCCTAACCCTAACCCTAACCCTAACCCTAACCCTAACCCTAACCCTAACCCTAACCCTAACCCTAACCCTAACCCTAACCCTAACCCTAACCCTAACCCTAACCCTAACCCTAACCCTAACCCTAACCCTAACCCTAACCCTAACCCTAACCCTAACCCTAACCCTAACCCTAACCCTAACCCTAACCCTAACCCTAACCCTAACCCTAACCCTAACCCTAACCCTAACCCTAACCCTAACCCTAACCCTAACCCTAACCCTAACCCTAACCCTAACCCTAACCCTAACCCTAACCCTAACCCTAACCCTAACCCTAACCCTAACCCTAACCCTAACCCTAACCCTAACCCTAACCCTAACCCTAACCCTAACCCTAACCCTAACCCTAACCCTAACCCTAACCCTAACCCTAACCCTAACCCTAACCCTAACCCTAACCCTAACCCTAACCCTAACCCTAACCCTAACCCTAACCCTAACCCTAACCCTAACCCTAACCCTAACCCTAACCCTAACCCTAACCCTAACCCTAACCCTAACCCTAACCCTAACCCTAACCCTAACCCTAACCCTAACCCTAACCCTAACCCTAACCCTAACCCTAACCCTAACCCTAACCCTAACCCTAACCCTAACCCTAACCCTAACCCTAACCCTAACCCTAACCCTAACCCTAACCCTAACCCTAACCCTAACCCTAACCCTAACCCTAACCCTAACCCTAACCCTAACCCTAACCCTAACCCTAACCCTAACCCTAACCCTAACCCTAACCCTAACCCTAACCCTAACCCTAACCCTAACCCTAACCCTAACCCTAACCCTAACCCTAACCCTAACCCTAACCCTAACCCTAACCCTAACCCTAACCCTAACCCTAACCCTAACCCTAACCCTAACCCTAACCCTAACCCTAACCCTAACCCTAACCCTAACCCTAACCCTAACCCTAACCCTAACCCTAACCCTAACCCTAACCCTAACCCTAACCCTAACCCTAACCCTAACCCTAACCCTAACCCTAACCCTAACCCTAACCCTAACCCTAACCCTAACCCTAACCCTAACCCTAACCCTAACCCTAACCCTAACCCTAACCCTAACCCTAACCCTAACCCTAACCCTAACCCTAACCCTAACCCTAACCCTAACCCTAACCCTAACCCTAACCCTAACCCTAACCCTAACCCTAACCCTAACCCTAACCCTAACCCTAACCCTAACCCTAACCCTAACCCTAACCCTAACCCTAACCCTAACCCTAACCCTAACCCTAACCCTAACCCTAACCCTAACCCTAACCCTAACCCTAACCCTAACCCTAACCCTAACCCTAACCCTAACCCTAACCCTAACCCTAACCCTAACCCTAACCCTAACCCTAACCCTAACCCTAACCCTAACCCTAACCCTAACCCTAACCCTAACCCTAACCCTAACCCTAACCCTAACCCTAACCCTAACCCTAACCCTAACCCTAACCCTAACCCTAACCCTAACCCTAACCCTAACCCTAACCCTAACCCTAACCCTAACCCTAACCCTAACCCTAACCCTAACCCTAACCCTAACCCTAACCCTAACCCTAACCCTAACCCTAACCCTAACCCTAACCCTAACCCTAACCCTAACCCTAACCCTAACCCTAACCCTAACCCTAACCCTAACCCTAACCCTAACCCTAACCCTAACCCTAACCCTAACCCTAACCCTAACCCTAACCCTAACCCTAACCCTAACCCTAACCCTAACCCTAACCCTAACCCTAACCCTAACCCTAACCCTAACCCTAACCCTAACCCTAACCCTAACCCTAACCCTAACCCTAACCCTAACCCTAACCCTAACCCTAACCCTAACCCTAACCCTAACCCTAACCCTAACCCTAACCCTAACCCTAACCCTAACCCTAACCCTAACCCTAACCCTAACCCTAACCCTAACCCTAACCCTAACCCTAACCCTAACCCTAACCCTAACCCTAACCCTAACCCTAACCCTAACCCTAACCCTAACCCTAACCCTAACCCTAACCCTAACCCTAACCCTAACCCTAACCCTAACCCTAACCCTAACCCTAACCCTAACCCTAACCCTAACCCTAACCCTAACCCTAACCCTAACCCTAACCCTAACCCTAACCCTAACCCTAACCCTAACCCTAACCCTAACCCTAACCCTAACCCTAACCCTAACCCTAACCCTAACCCTAACCCTAACCCTAACCCTAACCCTAACCCTAACCCTAACCCTAACCCTAACCCTAACCCTAACCCTAACCCTAACCCTAACCCTAACCCTAACCCTAACCCTAACCCTAACCCTAACCCTAACCCTAACCCTAACCCTAACCCTAACCCTAACCCTAACCCTAACCCTAACCCTAACCCTAACCCTAACCCTAACCCTAACCCTAACCCTAACCCTAACCCTAACCCTAACCCTAACCCTAACCCTAACCCTAACCCTAACCCTAACCCTAACCCTAACCCTAACCCTAACCCTAACCCTAACCCTAACCCTAACCCTAACCCTAACCCTAACCCTAACCCTAACCCTAACCCTAACCCTAACCCTAACCCTAACCCTAACCCTAACCCTAACCCTAACCCTAACCCTAACCCTAACCCTAACCCTAACCCTAACCCTAACCCTAACCCTAACCCTAACCCTAACCCTAACCCTAACCCTAACCCTAACCCTAACCCTAACCCTAACCCTAACCCTAACCCTAACCCTAACCCTAACCCTAACCCTAACCCTAACCCTAACCCTAACCCTAACCCTAACCCTAACCCTAACCCTAACCCTAACCCTAACCCTAACCCTAACCCTAACCCTAACCCTAACCCTAACCCTAACCCTAACCCTAACCCTAACCCTAACCCTAACCCTAACCCTAACCCTAACCCTAACCCTAACCCTAACCCTAACCCTAACCCTAACCCTAACCCTAACCCTAACCCTAACCCTAACCCTAACCCTAACCCTAACCCTAACCCTAACCCTAACCCTAACCCTAACCCTAACCCTAACCCTAACCCTAACCCTAACCCTAACCCTAACCCTAACCCTAACCCTAACCCTAACCCTAACCCTAACCCTAACCCTAACCCTAACCCTAACCCTAACCCTAACCCTAACCCTAACCCTAACCCTAACCCTAACCCTAACCCTAACCCTAACCCTAACCCTAACCCTAACCCTAACCCTAACCCTAACCCTAACCCTAACCCTAACCCTAACCCTAACCCTAACCCTAACCCTAACCCTAACCCTAACCCTAACCCTAACCCTAACCCTAACCCTAACCCTAACCCTAACCCTAACCCTAACCCTAACCCTAACCCTAACCCTAACCCTAACCCTAACCCTAACCCTAACCCTAACCCTAACCCTAACCCTAACCCTAACCCTAACCCTAACCCTAACCCTAACCCTAACCCTAACCCTAACCCTAACCCTAACCCTAACCCTAACCCTAACCCTAACCCTAACCCTAACCCTAACCCTAACCCTAACCCTAACCCTAACCCTAACCCTAACCCTAACCCTAACCCTAACCCTAACCCTAACCCTAACCCTAACCCTAACCCTAACCCTAACCCTAACCCTAACCCTAACCCTAACCCTAACCCTAACCCTAACCCTAACCCTAACCCTAACCCTAACCCTAACCCTAACCCTAACCCTAACCCTAACCCTAACCCTAACCCTAACCCTAACCCTAACCCTAACCCTAACCCTAACCCTAACCCTAACCCTAACCCTAACCCTAACCCTAACCCTAACCCTAACCCTAACCCTAACCCTAACCCTAACCCTAACCCTAACCCTAACCCTAACCCTAACCCTAACCCTAACCCTAACCCTAACCCTAACCCTAACCCTAACCCTAACCCTAACCCTAACCCTAACCCTAACCCTAACCCTAACCCTAACCCTAACCCTAACCCTAACCCTAACCCTAACCCTAACCCTAACCCTAACCCTAACCCTAACCCTAACCCTAACCCTAACCCTAACCCTAACCCTAACCCTAACCCTAACCCTAACCCTAACCCTAACCCTAACCCTAACCCTAACCCTAACCCTAACCCTAACCCTAACCCTAACCCTAACCCTAACCCTAACCCTAACCCTAACCCTAACCCTAACCCTAACCCTAACCCTAACCCTAACCCTAACCCTAACCCTAACCCTAACCCTAACCCTAACCCTAACCCTAACCCTAACCCTAACCCTAACCCTAACCCTAACCCTAACCCTAACCCTAACCCTAACCCTAACCCTAACCCTAACCCTAACCCTAACCCTAACCCTAACCCTAACCCTAACCCTAACCCTAACCCTAACCCTAACCCTAACCCTAACCCTAACCCTAACCCTAACCCTAACCCTAACCCTAACCCTAACCCTAACCCTAACCCTAACCCTAACCCTAACCCTAACCCTAACCCTAACCCTAACCCTAACCCTAACCCTAACCCTAACCCTAACCCTAACCCTAACCCTAACCCTAACCCTAACCCTAACCCTAACCCTAACCCTAACCCTAACCCTAACCCTAACCCTAACCCTAACCCTAACCCTAACCCTAACCCTAACCCTAACCCTAACCCTAACCCTAACCCTAACCCTAACCCTAACCCTAACCCTAACCCTAACCCTAACCCTAACCCTAACCCTAACCCTAACCCTAACCCTAACCCTAACCCTAACCCTAACCCTAACCCTAACCCTAACCCTAACCCTAACCCTAACCCTAACCCTAACCCTAACCCTAACCCTAACCCTAACCCTAACCCTAACCCTAACCCTAACCCTAACCCTAACCCTAACCCTAACCCTAACCCTAACCCTAACCCTAACCCTAACCCTAACCCTAACCCTAACCCTAACCCTAACCCTAACCCTAACCCTAACCCTAACCCTAACCCTAACCCTAACCCTAACCCTAACCCTAACCCTAACCCTAACCCTAACCCTAACCCTAACCCTAACCCTAACCCTAACCCTAACCCTAACCCTAACCCTAACCCTAACCCTAACCCTAACCCTAACCCTAACCCTAACCCTAACCCTAACCCTAACCCTAACCCTAACCCTAACCCTAACCCTAACCCTAACCCTAACCCTAACCCTAACCCTAACCCTAACCCTAACCCTAACCCTAACCCTAACCCTAACCCTAACCCTAACCCTAACCCTAACCCTAACCCTAACCCTAACCCTAACCCTAACCCTAACCCTAACCCTAACCCTAACCCTAACCCTAACCCTAACCCTAACCCTAACCCTAACCCTAACCCTAACCCTAACCCTAACCCTAACCCTAACCCTAACCCTAACCCTAACCCTAACCCTAACCCTAACCCTAACCCTAACCCTAACCCTAACCCTAACCCTAACCCTAACCCTAACCCTAACCCTAACCCTAACCCTAACCCTAACCCTAACCCTAACCCTAACCCTAACCCTAACCCTAACCCTAACCCTAACCCTAACCCTAACCCTAACCCTAACCCTAACCCTAACCCTAACCCTAACCCTAACCCTAACCCTCAACCCTAACCCTAACCCTAACCCTAACCCTAACCCTAACCCTAACCCTAACCCTAACCCTAACCCTAACCCTAACCCTAACCCTAACCCTAACCCTAACCCTAACCCTAACCCTAACCCTAACCCTAACCCTAACCCTAACCCTAACCCTAACCCTAACCCTAACCCTAACCCTAACCCTAACCCTAACCCTAACCCTAACCCTAACCCTAACCCTAACCCTAACCCTAACCCTAACCCTAACCCTAACCCTAACCCTAACCCTAACCCTAACCCTAACCCTAACCCTAACCCTAACCCTAACCCTAACCCTAACCCTAACCCTAACCCTAACCCTAACCCTAACCCTAACCCTAACCCTAACCCTAACCCTAACCCTAACCCTAACCCTAACCCTAACCCTAACCCTAACCCTAACCCTAACCCTAACCCTAACCCTAACCCTAACCCTAACCCTAACCCTAACCCTAACCCTAACCCTAACCCTAACCCTAACCCTAACCCTAACCCTAACCCTAACCCTAACCCTAACCCTAACCCTAACCCTAACCCTAACCCTAACCCTAACCCTAACC
>JAJHSY010000054.1:0-27500 GCA_020800305.1 Porphyrio hochstetteri | reverse complement strand
ACCCATGCCGGAGCTGAAAGCTCTGCCTGGACTGAACACAAACACCCGCCCAACACATACACACCGTCCACACACACCCCACCCCCCCCACAGCCGGGCAGCCTCACGAGCAGCTCCAGCTAACTTTGGGGTTCAGGGGCATTCCTAAACAGGAGAGCAGAGCAGGCAGAGCAGGACCCTACCTCACTCTGCCTGGTCCTACTTTTAGAAGTGTGAAAAGAAAGAAAGAAGAAACTCCTATTAAGCTTTTGGGGCTGAAAGCTCTGCCTGGAATGAACACACAACACCCCCCCCCCCACCCACACACACACCATCTACACATACCCCCTCCACACTCCCGGGTAGCCTCACGAGCAGCTCCAGCTAACTTTGGGGTTCAGGGGCATTCCTAAACAGGAGAGCAGAGCAGGCAGAGCAGGGGCCTACCTCACTGCCAGACCATGCCGGGACCTATTTTCACAAGTGCTAACAAAAAAGAAACCCCCCTAAGGAGCTGCTACAAAGATCCGGTGCCGGGGCTGAAAGCTCTTCCTGGACCGTGCACACACACCAACTACCACCACTCCCAGGTAGCCCCACGTACCGCTCCGCTGCACTTTCGGGGTGCAGGGGCATTCTCAGCCTCAGGAGCAGAGGGGGGCCAAGCAGAGGCCTACCTCACTTCCAGACCATGCCGGGACATACTTTCCAAGGTGATAACAAAATAAACCCCCCTAATAAGCTCCTACATGAACACATGCCAGGGCTGAAAGCTCTACCTTGACTGAACACCCGCCCACGCCATACACACACACACACCGTCCACTCACCACACAACCCCCCAAAATCCCGGGTAGCCTCACGAGCAGCTGCGGATAACAGGGTCATTCCTAAACAGAAGAGCAGAGCAGTCCGAGCAGAGGCCTACCTCACTGTCAGCCTCTACCAGGCCCTGATTTTAGAACTGGTAAAAGAAAGAAAAAAACCCCTCCTATTAAGCTTTCGGGGCAGAAAGCTCTGCCTGGACTAAGCACACACACACAGCCCCTCACCCTGGACCACCCCCCCCACACCCAGGTAGCCCCACGAGCCGCTCTGGTGAACTTTCGGGGTGTAGGGGCATTCTCAGCCTCAGGAACAGAGGGGGCCAAGCAGAGGCCTACCTCACTTCCAGACCATGCCGGGACATACTTTCAAAGGTGCTAACAAAATAAACCCCCCCCTAGTAAGCTCCTACATGAACCCATGCCAGGGCTGAAAGCTCTACCTTGACTGAACACCCCGCCCCCGCCATACACACACCCCACCCCCCCCCCCAATCCAAACACCACACCACCATCCCACACTCCTGGGTAGCCTCACGAGCAGCTGCGGATAACAGGGTCATTTTTAAACAGGAGAGCAGAGCAGGCCGAGCGGAGCACTACCTCACTGCCAGCCTCTGCCGGGGCCTGCTTTTACAACTGGTAAAACAAAGAAAAAAGAAACTGCTATTCAGCTTTCGGGGTTGAAAGCTCAGCCTGGACTGAGCATACACACACGGCCCATAAACCCCGGACCACCCTCCCGAACCCAGGTAGCCCCATGAGCCTCTCTGGTGCAATTTGGGGGTGCAGGGGCATTCTCATCCACAGGAACAGAGCAGGCCAAGCAGAGGCCTACCTCACTGCCAGACTCTGTTGGGACAAACTTTCACAAGTGCTAACAAAACAATCCCCCTAATAAGCTCCTACATGAACCCATGCCGGAGCTGAAAGCTCTGCCTGGACTGAACACAAACACCCGCCCAACACATACACACCGTCCACACACACCCCACCCCCCCCACAGCCGGGCAGCCCTCACGAGCAGCTCCAGCTAACTTTGGGGTTCAGGGGCATTCCTAAACAGGAGAGCAGAGCAGGGGCCTACCTCACTGCCAGACCATGCCGGGACCTATTTTCACAAGTGCTAACAAAAAGAAACCCCCCTAAGGAGCTGCTACAAAGATCCGGTGCCGGGGCTGAAAGCAATTCCTGGACCGTGCACACACCACCAACTACCACCACTCCCAGGTAGCCCCACGTACCGCTCCGCTGCACTTTCGGGGTGCAGGGGCATTCTCAGCCTCAGGAGCAGAGGGGGCCAAGCAGAGGCCTACCTCACTTCCAGACCATGCCGGGACATACTTTCCAAGGTGATAACAAAATAAACCCCCCTAATAAGCTCCTACATGAACACATGCCAGGGCTGAAAGCTCTACCTTGACTGAACACCCGCCCCCGCCATACACGCACACACACCGTCCACCTCACCACACAACCCCCCAAAATCCCGGGTAGCCTCACGAGCAGCTGCGGATAACAGGGTCATTCCCAAACAGGAGAGCAGAGCAGTCCGAGCAGAGGCCTACCTCACTGTCAGCCTCTACCAGGCCCTGATTTTAGAACTGGTAAAAGAAAGAAAAAAACCCCTCCTATTAAGCTTTCGGGGCAGAAAGCTCTGCCTGGACTAAGCACACACACACAGCCCCTCACCCTGGACCACGCCCCCACACCCAGGTAGCCCCACGAGCCGCTCTGGTGAACTTTCGGGGTGTAGGGGCATTCTCAGCCTCAGGAACAGAGGGGGCCAAGCAGAGGCCTACCTCACTTCCAGACCATGCCGGGACATACTTTCAAAGGTGCTAACAAAATAAACCCCCTAATAAGCTCCTACATGAACCCATGCCAGGGCTGAAAGCTCTACCTTGACTGAACACCCGCCCCCGCCATACACACACACCCCCCCCCCCCAATCCAAACACCACACCACCATCGCACACTCCTGGGTAGCCTCACGAGCAGCTGCGGATAACAGGGTCATTTTTAAACAGGAGAGCAGAGCAGGCCGATCAGAGCTGCCGGGGCCTACTTTTACAACTGGTAAAACAAAGAAAAAAGAAACTGCTATTCAGCTTTCGGGGTTGAAAGCTCAGCCTGGACTGAGCATACACACACGGCCCATAAACCCGGACCACCCCCCCGAACCCAGGTAGCCCCACGAGCCTCTCTGGTGCAATTTGGGGGTGCAGGGGCATTCTCAGCCACAGGAACAGAGCAGGCCAAGCAGAGGCCTACCTCACTGCCAGACTCTGTTGGGACAAACTTTCACAAGTGCTAACAAAACAATCCCCCTAATAAGCTCCTACATGAACCCATGCCGGAGCTGAAAGCTCTGCCTGACTGAACACAAACACCCGCCCAACACATACACACCGTCCACACACACCCCACCCCCCCCCCACAGCCGGGCAGCCTCACGAGCAAGCTCCAGCTAACTTTGGGGTTCAGGGGCATTCATAAAACAGGAGAGCAGAGCAGGGGCCTACCTCACTGCCAGACCATGCCGGGACCTATTTTCACAAGTGCTAACAAAAAGAAACCCCCCTAAGGAGCTGCTACAAAGATCCGGTGCCGGGGCTGAAAGCTCTTCCTGGACCGTGCACACACACCAAGTACCACCACTCCCAGGTAGCCCCACGTACCGCTCCGCTGCACTTTCGGGGTGCAGGGGCATTCTCAGCCTCAGGAGCAGAGGGGGCCAAGCAGAGGCCTACCTCACTTCCAGACCATGCCGGGACATACTTTCCAAGGTGATAACAAAATAAAACCCCCCTAATAAGCTCCTACATGAACACATGCCAGGGCTGAAAGCTCTACCTTGACTGAACACCCGCCCCCGCCATACACACACACACACACCGTCCACTCACCACACAACCCCCCAAAATCCCGGGTAGCCTCACGAGCAGCTGTGGATAACAGGGTCATTCCCAAACAGGAGAGCAGAGCAGTCCGAGCAGAGGCTACCTCACTGTCAGCCTCTACCAGGCCCTGATTTTAGAACTGGTAAAAGAAAGAAAAAAAACCCTCCTATTAAGCTTTCGGGGCAGAAAGCTCTGCTGGACTAAGCACACACACACAGCCCCTCACCCTGGACCACCCCCCCACACCCAGGTAGCCCCACGAGCCGCTCTGGTGAACTTTCGGGGTGTAGGGGCATTCTCAGCCTCAGGAACAGAGGGGGCCAAGCAGAGGCCTACCTCACTTCCAGACCATGCCGGGACATACTTTCAAAGGTGCTAACAAAATAAACCCCCCTAGTAAGCTCCTACATGAACCCATGCCAGGGCTGAAAGCTCTACCTTGACTGAACACCCGCCCCCGCCATACACACACACCCCCCCCCCCCAATCCAAACACCACACCACCATCGCACACTCCTGGGTAGCCTCACGAGCAGCTGCGGATAACAGGGTCATTTTTAAACAGGAGAGCAGAGCAGGCCGAGCAGAGCACTACCTCACTGCCAGCCTCTGCCGGGGCCTACTTTTACAACTGGTAAAACAAGAAAAAAGAAACTGCTATTCAGCTTTCGGGGTTGAAAGCTCAGCCTGGACTGAGCATACACACACGGCCCATAAACCCCGGACCACCCCCCCCGAACCCAGGTAGCCCACGAGCCTCTCTGGTGCAATTTGGGGGTGCAGGGGCATTCTCAGCCACAGGAACAGAGCAGGCCAAGCAGAGGCCTACCTCACTGCCAGACTCTGTTGGGACAAACTTTCACAAGTGCTAACAAAACAATCCCCCTAATAAGCTCCTACATGAACCCATGCCGGAGCTGAAAGCTCTGCCTGGACTGAACACAAACACCCGCCCAACACATACACACCGTCCACACACACCCCACCCCCCCCCCACAGCCGGGCAGCCTCACGAGCAGCTCCAGCTAACTTTGGGGTTCAGGGGCATTCCTAAACAGGAGAGCAGAGCAGGGGCCTACCTCACTGCCAGACCATGCCGGGACCTATTTTCACAAGTGCTAACAAAAAGAAACCCCCCTAAGGAGCTGCTACAAAGATCCGGTGCCGGGGCTGAAAGCTCTTCCTGGACCGTGCACACACACCAACTACCACCACTCCCAGGTAGCCCCACGTACCGCTCCGCTGCACTTTCGGGGTGCAGGGGCATTCTCAGCCTCAGGAGCAGAGGGGGCCAAGCAGAGGCCTACCTCACTTCCAGACCATGCCGGGACATACTTTCCAAGGTGATAACAAAATAAACCCCCCTAATAAGCTCCTACATGAACACATGCCAGGGCTGAAAGCTCTACCTTGACTGAACACCCGCCCCCCGCCATACACACACACACACCGTCCACTCACCACACAACCCCCCAAAATCCCGGGCAGCCTCACGAGCAGCTGCGGATAACAGGGTCATTCCTAAACAGGAGAGCAGAGCAGTCCGAGCAGAGGCCTACCTCACTGTCAGCCTCTACCAGGCCCTGATTTTAGAACTGGTAAAAGAAAGAAAAAAACCCCTCCTATTAAGCTTTCGGGGCAGAAAGCTCTGCCTGGACTAAGCACACACACACAGCCCCTCACCCTGGACCACCCCCCCACACCCAGGTAGCCCCACGAGCCGCTCTGGTGAACTTTCGGGGCGTAGGGGCATTCTCAGCCTCAGGAACAGAGGGGGCCAAGCAGAGGCCTACCTCACTTCCAGACCATGCCGGGACATACTTTCAAAGGTGCTAACAAAATAAACCCCCCTAGTAAGCTCCTACATGAACCCATGCCAGGGCTGAAAGCTCTACCTTGACTGAACACCCGCCCCCGCCATACACACACCCCACCCCACCCCAATCCAAACACCACACCACCATCCCACACTCCTGGGTAGCCTCACGAGCAGCTGCGGATAACAGGGTCATTTTTAAACAGGAGAGCAGAGCAGGCCGAGCAGAGCACTACCTCACTGCCAGCCTCTGCCGGGGCCTACTTTTACAACTGGTAAAACAAAGAAAAAAGAAACTGCTATTCAGCGTTCGGGGTTGAAAGCTCAGCCTGGACTGAGCATACACACACGGCCCATAAACCCGGACCACCCCCCCGAACCCAGGTAGCCCCACGAGCCTCTCTGGTGCAATTTGGGGGTGCAGGGGCATTCTCAGCCACAGGAACAGAGCAGGCCAAGCAGAGGCCTACCTCACTGCCAGACTCTGTTGGGACAAACTTTCACAAGTGCTAACAAAACAATCCCCCTAATAAGCTCCTACATGAACCCATGCCGGAGCTGAAAGCTCTGCCTGGACTGAACACAAACACCCGCCCAACACATACACACCGTCCACACACACCCCACCCCCCCCCACAGCCGGGCAGCCTCACGAGCAGCTCCAGCTAACTTTGGGGTTCAGGGGCATTCCTAAACAGGAGAGCAGAGCAGGGGCCTACCTCACTGCCAGACCATGCCAGGACCTATTTTCACAAGTGCTAACAAAAAGAAACCCCCTAAGGAGCTGCTACAAAGATCCGGTGCCGGGGCTGAAAGCTCTTCCTGGACCGTGCACACACACCAACTACCACCACTCCCAGGTAGCCCCACGTACCGCTCCGCTGCACTTTCGGGGTGCAGGGGCATTCTCAGCCTCAGGAGCAGAGGGGGCCAAGCAGAGGCCTACCTCACTTCCAGACCATGTCGGGACATACTTTCCAAGGTGATAAGAAAATAAACCCCCCTAATAAGCTCCTATATGAACACATGCCAGGGCTGAAAGCTCTACCTTGACTGAACACCCGCCCCCGCCATACACACACACACACCGTCCACTCACCACACAACCCCCCAAAATCCCGGGTAGCCTCACGAGCAGCTGCGGATAACAGGGTCATTCCTAAACAGGAGAGCAGAGCAGTCCGAGCAGAGGCCTACCTCACTGTCAGCCTCTACCAGGCCCTGATTTTAGAAATGGTAAAAGAAAGAAAAAAACCCCTCCTATTAAGCTTTCGGGGCAGAAAGCTCTGCCTGGACTAAGCACACACACACAGCCCCTCACCCTGGACCACCCCCCCACACCCAGGTAGCCCCACGAGCCGCTCTGGTGAACTTTCTGGGTGTAGGGGCATTCTCAGCCTCAGGAACAGAGGGGGCCAAGCAGAGGCCTACCTCACTTCCAGACCATGCCGGGACATACTTTCAAAGGTGCTAACAAAATAAACCACCCTAGTAAGCTCCTACATGAACCCATGCCAGGGCTGAAAGCTCTACCTTGACTGAACACCCGCCCCCGCCATACACACACCCCCCCCCCCCCAATCCAAACACCACACCACCATCCCACACTCCTGGGTAGCCTCACGAGCAGCTGCGGATAACAGGGTCATTTTTAAACAGGAGAGCAGAGCAGGCCGAGCAGAGCACTACCTCACTGCCAGCCTCTGCCGGGGCCTACTTTTACAACTGGTAAAACAAAGAAAAAAGAAACTGCTATTCAGCTTTCCGGGTTGAAAGCTCAGCCTGGACTGAGCATACACACACGGCCCATAAACCCGGACCACCCCCCCGAATCCAGGTAGCCCTACGAGCCTCTCTGGTGCAATTTGGGGGTGCAGGGGCATTCTCAGCCACAGGAACAGAGCAGGCCAAGCAGAGGCCTA
The DNA here is from genome assembly GCA_020800305.1 of Porphyrio hochstetteri. Classification (NCBI taxonomy): domain Eukaryota; kingdom Metazoa; phylum Chordata; class Aves; order Gruiformes; family Rallidae; genus Porphyrio; species Porphyrio hochstetteri. The sequence goes on along the minus strand of JAJHSY010000054.1, from coordinate 20,056 downwards.
CCTCACTGCCAGACTCTGTTGGGACAAACTTTCACAAGTGCTAACAAAACAATCCCCCTAATAAGCTCCTACATGAACCCATGCCGGAACTGAAAGCTCTGCCTGGACTGAACACAAACACCCGCCCAACACATACACACCGTCCACACACACCCCACCCCCCCCACAGCCGGGCAGCCTCACGAGCAGCTCCAGCTAACTTTGGGGTCAGGGGCATTCCTAAACAGGAGAGCAGAGCAGGCAGAGCAGGGGCCTACCTCACTGCCAGACCATGCCGGGACCTATTTTCACAAGTGCTAACAAAAAGAAACCCCCCTAAGGAGCTGCTACAAAGATCCGGTGCCGGGGCTGAAAGCTCTTCCTGGACCGTGCACACACACCAACTACCACCACTCCCAGGTAGCCCCATGTACCGCTCCGCTGCACTTTCGGGGTGCAGGGGCATTCTCAGCCTCAGGAGCGGAGGGGGCCAAGCAGAGGCCTACCTCACTTCCAGACCATGCCGGGACATACTTTCCAAGGTGATAACAAAATAAACCCCCCTAATAAGCTCCTACATGAACACATGCCAGGGCTGAAAGCTCTACCTTGACTGAACACCCGCCCCCCGCCATACACGCACACACACCGTCCACTCACCACACAACCCCCCAAAATCCCGGGTAGCCTCACGAGCAGCTGCGGATAACAGGGTCATTCCCAAACAGGAGAGCAGAGCAGTCCGAGCAGAGGCCTACCTCACTGTCAGCCTCTACCAGGCCCTGATTTTAGAACTGGTAAAAGAAAGAAAAAAAACCCTCCTATTAAGCTTTCGGGGCAGAAAGCTCTGCCTGGACTAAGCACACACACACAGCCCCTCACCCTGGACCACCCCCCCACACCCAGGTAGCCCCACGAGCCGCTCTGGTGAACTTTCGGGGTGTAGTGGCATTCTCAGCCTCAGGAACAGAGGGGGCCAAGCAGAGGCCTACCTCACTTCCAGACCATGCCGGGACATACTTTCAAAGGTGCTAACAAAATAAACCCCCCTAGTAAGCTCCTACATGAACCCATGCCAGGGCTGAAAGCTCTACCTTGACTGAACACCCGCCCCCGCCATACACACACCCCCCCCCCCCCCAATCCAAACACCACACCACCATCGCACACTCCTGGGTAGCCTCACGAGCAGCTGCGGATAACAGGGTCATTTTTAAACAGGAGAGCAGAGCAGGCCGAGCAGAGCACTACCTCACTGCCAGCCTCTGCCGGGGCCTACTTTTACAACTGGTAAAACAAAGAAAAAAGAAACTGCTATTCAGCTTTCGGGGTTGAAAGCTCAGCCTGGACTGAGCATACACACACGGCCCATAAACCCGGACCACCCCCCCGAACCCAGGTAGCCCCACGAGCCTCTCTGGTGCAATTTGGGGGTGCAGGGGCATTCTCAGCCACAGGAACAGAGCAGGCCAAGCAGAGGCCTACCTCACTGCCAGACTCTGTTGGGACAAACTTTCACAAGTGCTAACAAAACAATCCCCCTAATAAGCTCCTACATGAACCCATGCCGGAGCTGAAAGCTCTGCCTGGACTGAACACAAACACCCGCCCAACACATACACACCGTCCACACACACCCCACCCCCCCCACAGCCGGGCAGCCTCACGAGCAGCTCCAGCTAACTTTGGGGTTCAGGGGCATTCCTAAACAGGAGAGCAGAGCAGGGGCCTACCTCACTGCCAGACCATGCCGGGACCTATTTTCACAAGTGCTAACAAAAAGAAACCCCCCTAAGGAGCTGCTACAAAGATCCGGTGCCGGGGCTGAAAGCTCTTCCTGGACCGTGCACACACACCAACTACCACCACTCCCAGGTAGCCCCACGTACCGCTCCGCTGCACTTTCGGGGTGCAGGGGCATTCTCAGCCTCAGGAGCAGAGGGGGCCAAGCAGAGGCCTACCTCACTTCCAGACCATGCCGGGACATACTTTCCAAGGTGATAACAAAATAAACCCCCCTAATAAGCTCCTACATGAACACATGCCAGGGCTGAAAGCTCTACCTTGACTGAACACCCGCCCCCGCCATACACACACACACACACCGTCCACTCACCACACAACCCCCCAAAATCCCGGGTAGCCTCACGAGCAGCTGTGGATAACAGGGTCATTCCCAAACAGGAGAGCAGAGCAGTCCGAGCAGAGGCCTACCTCACTGTCAGCCTCTACCAGGCCCTGATTTTAGAACTGGTAAAAGAAAGAAAAAAAACCCTCCTATTAAGCTTTCGGGGCAGAAAGCTCTGCCTGGACTAAGCACACACACACAGCCCCTCACCCTGGACCACCCCCCCACACCCAGGTAGCCCCACGAGCCGCTCTGGTGAACTTTCGGGGTGTAGGGGCATTCTCAGCCTCAGGAACAGAGGGGGCCAAGCAGAGGCCTACCTCACTTCCAGACCATGCCGGGACATACTTTCAAAGGTGCTAACAAAATAAACCCCCCTAGTAAGCTCCTACATGAACCCATGCCAGGGCTGAAAGCTCTACCTTGACTGAACACCCCGCCCCCGCCATACACACACACCCCCCCCCCCCAATCCAAACACCACACCACCATCGCACACTCCTGGGTAGCCTCACGAGCAGCTGCGGATAACAGGGTCATTTTTAAACAGGAGAGCAGAGCAGGCCGAGCAGAGCACTACCTCACTGCCAGCCTCTGCCGGGGCCTACTTTTACAACTGGTAAAACAAAGAAAAAAGAAACTGCTATTCAGCTTTCGGGGTTGAAAGCTCAGCCTGGACTGAGCATACACACACGGCCCATAAACCCGGACCACCCTCCCGAACCCAGGTAGCCCCACGAGCCTCTCTGGTGCAATTTGGGGGTGCAGGGGCATTCTCAGCCACAGGAACAGAGCAGGCCAAGCAGAGGCCTACCTCACTGCCAGACTCTGTTGGGACAAACTTTCACAAGTGCTAACAAAACAATCCCCCTAATAAGCTCCTACATGAACCCATGCCGGAGCTGAAAGCTCTGCCTGGACTGAACACAAACACCCGCCCAACACATACACACCGTCCACACACACCCCACCCCCCCCACAGCCGGGCAGCCTCACGAGCAGCTCCAGCTAACTTTGGGGTTCAGGGGCATTCCTAAACAGGAGAGCAGAGCAGGGGCCTACCTCACTGCCAGACCATGCCGGGACCTATTTTCACAAGTGCTAACAAAAAGAAACCCCCCTAAGGAGCTGCTACAAAGATCCGGTGCCGGGGCTGAAAGCTCTTCCTGGACCGTGCACACACACCAAGTACCACCACTCCCAGGTAGCCCCCACGTACCGCTCCGCTGCACTTTCGGGGTGCAGGGGCATTCTCAGCCTCAGGAGCAGAGGGGGCCAAGCAGAGGCCTACCTCACTTCCAGACCATGCCGGGACATACTTTCCAAGGTGATAACAAAATAAACCCCCCTAATAAGCTCCTACATGAACACATGCCAGGGCTGAAAGCTCTACCTTGACTGAACACCCGCCCCCCGCCATACACACACACACACCGTCCACTCACCACACAACCCCCCAAAATCCCGGGTAGCCTCACGAGCAGCTGCGGATAACAGGGTCATTCCCAAACAGGAGAGCAGAGCAGTCCGAGCAGAGGCCTACCTCACTGTCAGCCTCTACCAGGCCCTGATTTTAGAACTGGTAAAAGAAAGAAAAAAAAACCCTCCTATTAAGCTTTCGGGGCAGAAAGCTCTGCCTGGACTAAGCACACACACACAGCCCCTCACCCTGGACCACCCCCCCACACCCAGGTAGCCCCACGAGCCGCTCTGGTGAACTTTCGGGGCGTAGGGGCATTCTCAGCCTCAGGAACAGAGGGGGCCAAGCAGAGGCCTACCTCACTTCCAGACCATGCCGGGACATACTTTCAAAGGTGCTAACAAAATAAACCCCCCTAGTAAGCTCCTACATGAACCCATGCCAGGGCTGAAAGCTCTACCTTGACTGAACACCCGCCCCCGCCATACACACACCCCACCCCACCCCAATCCAAACACCACACCACCATCCCACACTCCTGGGTAGCCTCACGAGCAGCTGCGGATAACAGGGTCATTTTTAAACAGGAGAGCAGAGCAGGCCGAGCAGAGCACTACCTCACTGCCAGCCTCTGCCGGGGCCTACTTTTACAACTGGTAAAACAAAGAAAAAAGAAACTGCTATTCAGCGTTCGGGGTTGAAAGCTCAGCCTGGACTGAGCATACACACACGGCCCATAAACCCGGACCACCCCCCCGAACCCAGGTAGCCCCACGAGCCTCTCTGGTGCAATTTGGGGGTGCAGGGGCATTCTCAGCCACAGGAACAGAGCAGGCCAAGCAGAGGCCTACCTCACTGCCAGACTCTGTTGGGACAAACTTTCACAAGTGCTAACAAAACAATCCCCCTAATAAGCTCCTACATGAACCCATGCCGGAGCTGAAAGCTCTGCCTGGACTGAACACAAACACCCGCCCAACACATACACACCGTCCACACACACCCCACCCCCCCCCACAGCCGGGCAGCCTCACGAGCAGCTCCAGCTAACTTTGGGGTTCAGGGGCATTCCTAAACAGGAGAGCAGAGCAGGGGCCTACCTCACTGCCAGACCATGCCAGGACCTATTTTCACAAGTGCTAACAAAAAGAAACCCCCCTAAGGAGCTGCTACAAAGATCCGGTGCCGGGGCTGAAAGCTCTTCCTGGACCGTGCACACACACCAACTACCACCACTCCCAGGTAGCCCCACGTACCGCTCCGCTGCACTTTCGGGGTGCAGGGGCATTCTCAGCCTCAGGAGCAGAGGGGGCCAAGCAGAGGCCTACCTCACTTCCAGACCATGTCGGGACATACTTTCCAAGGTGATAAGAAAATAAACCCCCCTAATAAGCTCCTATATGAACACATGCCAGGGCTGAAAGCTCTACCTTGACTGAACACCCGCCCCCGCCATACACACACACACACCGTCCACTCACCACACAACCCCCCAAAATCCCGGGTAGCCTCACGAGCAGCTGCGGATAACAGGGTCATTCCTAAACAGGAGAGCAGAGCAGTCCGAGCAGAGGCCTACCTCACTGTCAGCCTCTACCAGGCCCTGATTTAGAAATGGTAAAAGAAAGAAAAAAACCCCTCCTATTAAGCTTTCGGGGCAGAAAGCTCTGCCTGGACTAAGCACACACACACAGCCCCTCACCCTGGACCACCCCCCCACACCCAGGTAGCCCCACGAGCCGCTCTGGTGAACTTTCGGGGTGTAGGGGCATTCTCAGCCTCAGGAACAGAGGGGGCCAAGCAGAGGCCTACCTCACTTCCAGACCATGCCGGGACATACTTTCAAAGGTGCTAACAAAATAAACCACCCTAGTAAGCTCCTACATGAACCCATGCCAGGGCTGAAAGCTCTACCTTGACTGAACACCCGCCCCCCGCCATACACACACCCCCCCCCCCCCCAATCCAAACACCACACCACCATCCCACACTCCTGGGTAGCCTCACGAGCAGCTGCGGATAACAGGGTCATTTTTAAACAGGAGAGCAGAGGAGGCCGAGCAGAGCACTACCTCACTGCCAGCCTCTGCCGGGGCCTACTTTTACAACTGGTAAAACAAAGAAAAAAGAAACTGCTATTCAGCTTTCCGGGTTGAAAGCTCAGCCTGGACTGAGCATACACACACGGCCCATAAACCCGGACCACCCCCCCCGAATCCAGGTAGCCTATGAGCCTCTCTGGTGCAATTTGGGGGTGCAGGGGCATTCTCAGCCACAGGAACAGAGCAGGCCAAGCAGAGGCCTACTCACTGCCAGACTCTGTTGGGACAAACTTTCACAAGTGCTAACAAAACAATCCCCCTAATAAGCTCCTACATGAACCCATGCCGGAACTGAAAGCTCTGCCTGGACTGAACACAAACACCCGCCCAACACATACACACCGTCCACACACACCCCCACCCCCCCCACAGCCGGGCAGCCTCACGAGCAGCTCCAGCTAACTTTGGGGTCAGGGGCATTCCTAAACAGGAGAGCAGAGCAGGCAGAGGCAGGGGCCTACCTCACTGCCAGACCATGCCGGGACCTATTTTCACAAGTGCTAACAAAAAGAAACCCCCCTAAGGAGCTGCTACAAAGATCCGGTGCCGGGGCTGAAAGCTCTTCCTGGACCGTGCACACACACCAACTACCACCACTCCCAGGTAGCCCCATGTACCGCTCCGCTGCACTTTCGGGGTGCAGGGGCATTCTCAGCCTCAGGAGCAGAGGGGGCCAAGCAGAGGCCTACCTCACTTCCAGACCATGCCGGGACATACTTTCCAAGGTGATAACAAAATAAACCCCCCTAATAAGCTCCTACATGAACACATGCCAGGGCTGAAAGCTCTACCTTGACTGAACACCCGCCCCCGCCATACACACACACACACGTCCACTCACCACACACCCCCCAAAATCCCCGGGTAGCCTCACGAGCAGCTGCGGATAACAGGGTCATTCCTAAACAGGAGAGCAGAGCAGTCCGAGCAGAGGCCTACCTCACTGTCAGCCTCTACCAGGCCCTGATTTTAGAACTGGTAAAAGAAAGAAAAAAAACCCTCCTATTAAGCTTTCGGGGCAGAAAGCTCTGCCTGGACTAAGCACACACACACAGCCCCTCACCCTGGACCACCCCCCCGAACCCAGGTAGCCCCACGAGCCGCTCTGGTGAACTTTCGGGGTGTAGGGGCATTCTCAGCCTCAGGAACAGAGGGGGCCAAGCAGAGGCCTACCTCACTTCCAGACCATGCCGGGACATACTTTCAAAGGTGCTAACAAAATAAACCCCCCTAGTAAGCTCCTACATGAACCCATGCCAGGGCTGAAAGCTCTACCTTGACTGAACACCCGCCCCCGCCATACACACACACCCCCCCCCCCCAATCCAAACACCACACCACCATCCCACACTCCTGGGTAGCCTCACGAGCAGCTGCGGATAACAGGGTCATTTTTAAACAGGAGAGCAGAGCAGGCCGAGCAGAGCACTACCTCACTGCCAGCCTCTGCTGGGGCCTACTTTTACAACTGGTAAAACAAAGAAAAAAGAAACTGCTATTCAGCTTTCGGGGTTGAAAGCTCAGCCTGGACTGAGCATACACACACGGCCCATAAACCCGGACCACCCCCCCGAACCCAGGTAGCCCCACGAGCCTCTCTGGTGCAATTTGGGGGTGCAGGGGCATTCTCAGCCACAGGAACAGAGCAGGCCAAGCAGAGGCCTACCTCACTGCCAGACTCTGTTGGGACAAACTTTCACAAGTGCTAACAAAACAATCCCCCTAATAAGCTCCTACATGAACCCATGCCGGAGCTGAAAGCTCTGCCTGGACTGAACACAAACACCCGCCCAACACATACACACCGTCCACACACACCCCACCCCCCCCACAGCCGGGCAGCCTCACGAGCAGCTCCAGCTAACTTTGGGGTTCAGGGGCATTCCTAAACAGGAGAGCAGAGCAGGGGCCTACCTCACTGCCAGACCATGCCGGGACCTATTTTCACAAGTGCTAACAAAAAGAAACCCCCCTAAGGAGCTGCTACAAAGATCCGGTGCCGGGGCTGAAAGCTCTTCCTGGACCGTGCACACACACCAAGTACCACCACTCCCAGGTAGCCCCACGTACCGCTCCGCTGCACTTTCGGGGTGCAGGGGCATTCTCAGCCTCAGGAGCAGAGGGGGCCAAGCAGAGGCCTACCTCACTTCCAGACCATGCCGGGACATACTTTCCAAGGTGATAACAAAATAAACCCCCCTAATAAGCTCCTACATGAACACATGCCAGGGCTGAAAGCTCTACCTTGACTGAACACCCGCCCCCGCCATACACACACACACACCGTCCACTCACCACACAACCCCCCAAAATCCCGGGTAGCCTCACGAGCAGCTGCGGATAACAGGGTCATTCCCAAACAGGAGAGCAGAGCAGTCCGAGCAGAGGCCTACCTCACTGTCAGCCTCTACCAGGCCCTGATTTTAGAACTGGTAAAAGAAAGAAAAAAACCCCTCCTATTAAGCTTTCGGGGCAGAAAGCTCTGCCTGGACTAAGCACACACACACAGCCCCTCACCCTGGACCACCCCCCCACACCCAGGTAGCCCCACGAGCCGCTCTGGTGAACTTTCGGGGTGTAGGGGCATTCTCAGCCTCAGGAACAGAGGGGGCCAAGCAGAGGCCTACCTCACTTCCAGACCATGCCGGGACATACTTTCAAAGGTGCTAACAAAATAAACCCCCCTAGTAAGCTCCTACATGAACCCATGCCAGGGCTGAAAGCTCTACCTTGACTGAACACCCGCCCCCGCCATACACACACACCCCCCCCCCCAATCCAAACACCACACCACCATCCCACACTCCTGGGTAGCCTCACGAGCAGCTGCGGATAACAGGGTCATTTTTAAACAGGAGAGCAGAGCAGGCCGAGCAGAGCACTACCTCACTGCCAGCCTCTGCCGGGGCCTACTTTTACAACTGGTAAAACAAAGAAAAAAGAAACTGCTATTCAGCTTTCGGGGTTGAAAGCTCAGCCTGGACTGAGCATACAAACACGGCCCATAAACCCGGACCACCCCCCCGAACCCAGGTAGCCCCACGAGCCTCTCTGGTGCAATTTGGGGGTGCAGGGGCATTCTCAGCCACAGGAACAGAGCAGGCCAAGCAGAGGCCTACCTCACTGCCAGACTCTGTTGGGACAAACTTTCACAAGTGCTAACAAAACAATCCCCCTAATAAGCTCCTACATGAACCCATGCCGGAGCTGAAAGCTCTGCCTGGACTGAACACAAACACCCGCCCAACACATACACACCGTCCACACACACCCCACCCCCCCCACAGCCGGGCAGCCTCACGAGCAGCTCCAGCTAACTTTGGGGTTCAGGGGCATTCCTAAACAGGAGAGCAGAGCAGGCAGAGCAGGGGCCTACCTCACTGCCAGACCATGCCGGGACCTATTTTCACAAGTGCTAACAAAAAGAAACCCCCGTAAGGAGCTGCTACAAAGATCCGGTGCCGGGGCTGAAAGCTCTTCCTGGACCGTGCACACACACCAACTACCACCACTCCCAGGTAGCCCCACGTACCGCTCCGCTGCACTTTCGGGGTGCAGGGGCATTCTCAGCCTCAGGAGCAGAGGGGGCCAAGCAGAGGCCTACCTCACTTCCAGACCATGCCGGGACATACTTTCCAAGGTGATAACAAAATAAACCCCCCTAATAAGCTCCTACATGAACACATGCCAGGGCTGAAAGCTCTACCTTGACTGAACACCCCGCCCCCCGCCATACACACACACACACCGTCCACTCACCACACAACCCCCCAAAATCCCGGGCAGCCTCACGAGCAGCTGCGGATAACAGGGTCATTCCTAAACAGGAGAGCAGAGCAGTCCGAGCAGAGGCCTACCTCACTGTCAGCCTCTACCAGGCCCTGATTTTAGAACTGGTAAAAGAAAGAAAAAAACCCCTCCTATTAAGCTTTCGGGGCAGAAAGCTCTGCCTGGACTAAGCACACACACACAGCCCCTCACCCTGGACCACCCCCCCACACCCAGGTAGCCCCACGAGCCGCTCTGGTGAAATTTCGGGGTGTAGGGGCATTCTCAGCCTCAGGAACAGAGGGGGCCAAGCAGAGGCCTACCTCACTTCCAGACCATGCCGGGACATACTTTCAAAGGTGCTAACAAAATAAACCCCCCTAGTAAGCTCCTACATGAACCCATGCCAGGGCTGAAAGCTCTACCTTGACTGAACACCCGCCCCCGCCATACACACACCCCCACCCCCCCCCCAATCCAAACACCACACCACCATCCCACACTCCTGGGTAGCCTCACGAGCAGCTGCGGATAACAGGGTCATTTTTAAACAGGAGAGCAGAGCAGGCCGAGCAGAGCACTACCTCACTGCCAGCCTCTGCCGGGGCCTACTTTTACAACTGGTAAAACAAAGAAAAAAGAAACTGCTATTCAGCTTTCGGGGTTGAAAGCTCAGCCTGGACTGAGCATACACACACGGCCCATAAACCCGGACCACCCCCCCGAACCCAGGTAGCCCCACGAGCCTCTCTGGTGCAATTTGGGGGTGCAGGGGCATTCTCAGCCACAGGAACAGAGCAGGCCAAGCAGAGGCCTACCTCACTGCCAGACTCTGTTGGGACAAACTTTCACAAGTGCTAACAAAACAATCCCCCTAATAAACTCCTACATGAACCCATGCCGGAGCTGAAAGCTCTGCCTGGACTGAACACAAACACCCGCCCAACACATACACACCGTCCACACACACCCCACCCCCCCTACAGCCGGGCAGCCTCACGAGCAGCTCCAGCTAACTTTGGGGTTCAGGGGCATTCCTAAACAGGAGAGCAGAGCAGGGGCCTACCTCACTGCCAGACCATGCCGGGACGTATTTTCACAAGTGCTAACAAAAAGAAACCCCCCTAAGGAGCTGCTACAAAGATCCGGTGCCGGGGCTGAAAGCTCTTCCTGGACCGTGCACACACACCAACTACCACCACTCCCAGGTAGCCCCACGTACTGCTCCGCTGCACTTTCGGGGTGCAGGGGCATTCTCAGCCTCAGGAGCAGAGGGGGCCAAGCAGAGGCCTACCTCACTTCCAGACCATGCCGGGACATACTTTCCAAGGTGATAACAAAATAAACCCCCCTAATAAGCTCCTACATGAACACATGCCAGGGCTGAAAGCTCTACCTTGACTGAACACCCGCCCCCGCCATACACACACACACACCGTCCACTCACCACACAACCCCCCAAAATCCCGGGCAGCCTCACGAGCAGCTGCGGATAACAGGGTCATTCCTAAACAGGAGAGCAGAGCAGTCCGAGCAGAGGCCTACCTCACTGTCAGCCTCTACCAGGCCCTGATTTTAGAACTGGTAAAAGAAAGAAAAAAACCCCTCCTATTAAGCTTTCGGGGCAGAAAGCTCTGCCTGGACTAAGCACACACACACAGCCCCTCACCCTGGACCACCCCCCCACACCCAGGTAGCCCCACGAGCCGCTCTGGTGAACTTTCGGGGTGTAGGGGCATTCTCAGCCTCAGGAACAGAGGGGGCCAAGCAGAGGCCTACCTCACTTCCAGACCATGCCGGGACATACTTTCAAAGGTGCTAACAAAATAAACCCCCCTAGTAAGCTCCTACATGAACCCATGCCAGGGCTGAAAGCTCTACCTTGACTGAACACCCGCCCCCGCCATACACACACACCCCCCCCCCCCAATCCAAACACCACACCACCATCGCACACTCCTGGGTAGCCTCACGAGCAGCTGCGGATAACAGGGTCATTTTTAAACAGGAGAGCAGAGCAGGCCGAGCAGAGCACTACCTCACTGCCAGCCTCTGCCGGGGCCTACTTTTACAACTGGTAAAACAAAGAAAAAAGAAACTGCTATTCAGCTTTCGGGGTTGAAAGCTCAGCCTGGACTGAGCATACACACACGGCCCATAAACCCGGACCACCCTCCCGAACCCAGGTAGCCCCACGAGCCTCTCTGGTGCAATTTGGGGGTGCAGGGGCATTCTCAGCCACAGGAACAGAGCAGGCCAAGCAGAGGCCTACCTCACTGCCAGACTCTGTTGGGACAAACTTTCACAAGTGCTAACAAAACAATCCCCCTAATAAGCTCCTACATGAACCCATGCCGGAGCTGAAAGCTCTGCCTGGACTGAACACAAACACCCGCCCAACACATACACACCGTCCACACACACCCCACCCCCCCCACAGCCGGGCAGCCTCACGAGCAGCTCCAGCTAACTTTGGGGTTCAGGGGCATTCCTAAACAGGAGAGCAGAGCAGGGGCCTACCTCACTGCCAGACCATGCCGGGACCTATTTTCACAAGTGCTAACAAAAAGAAACCCCCCTAAGGAGCTGCTACAAAGATCCGGTGCCGGGGCTGAAAGCTCTTCCTGGACCGTGCACACACACCAACTACCACCACTCCCAGGTAGCCCCACGTACCGCTCCGCTGCACTTTCGGGGTGCAGGGGCATTCTCAGCCTCAGGAGCAGAGGGGGCCAAGCAGAGGCCTACCTCACTTCCAGACCATGCCGGGACATACTTTCCAAGGTGATAACAAAATAAACCCCCCTAATAAGCTCCTACATGAACACATGCCAGGGCTGAAAGCTCTACCTTGACTGAACACCCGCCCCCCGCCATACACACACACACACCGTCCACTCACCACACAACCCCCCAAAATCCCGGGTAGCCTCACGAGCAGCTGCGGATAACAGGGTCATTCCCAAACAGGAGAGCAGAGCAGTCCGAGCAGAGGCCTACCTCACTGTCAGCCTCTACCAGGCCCTGATTTTAGAACTGGTAAAAGAAAGAAAAAAAACCCTCCTATTAAGCTTTCGGGGCAGAAAGCTCTGCCTGGACTAAGCACACACACACAGCCCCTCACCCTGGACCACCCCCCCACACCCAGGTAGCCCCACGAGCCGCTCTGGTGAACTTTCGGGGCGTAGGGGCATTCTCAGCCTCAGGAACAGAGGGGGCCAAGCAGAGGCCTACCTCACTTCCAGACCATGCCGGGACATACTTTCAAAGGTGCTAACAAAATAAACCCCCCTAGTAAGCTCCTACATGAACCCATGCCAGGGCTGAAAGCTCTACCTTGACTGAACACCCGCCCCCGCCATACACACACCCCACCCCCCCCCAATCCAAACACCACACCACCATCCCACACTCCTGGGTAGCCTCACGAGCAGCTGCGGATAACAGGGTCATTTTTAAACAGGAGAGCAGAGCAGGCCGAGCAGAGCACTACCTCACTGCCAGCCTCTGCCGGGGCCTACTTTTACAACTGGTAAAACAAAGAAAAAAGAAACTGCTATTCAGCGTTCAGGGTTGAAAGCTCAGCCTGGACTGAGCATACACACACGGCCCATAAACCCGGACCACCCCCCCGAACCCAGGTAGCCCCACGAGCCTCTCTGGTGCAATTTGGGGGTGCAGGGGCATTCTCAGCCACAGGAACAGAGCAGGCCAAGCAGAGGCCTACCTCACTGCCAGACTCTGTTGGGACAAACTTTCACAAGTGCTAACAAAACAATCCCCCTAATAAGCTCCTACATGAACCCATGCCGGAGCTGAAAGCTCTGCCTGGACTGAACACAAACACCCGCCCAACACATACACACCGTCCACACACACCCCACCCCCCCCCCACAGCCGGGCAGCCTCACGAGCAGCTCCAGCTAACTTTGGGGTTCAGGGGCATTCCTAAACAGGAGAGCAGAGCAGGGGCCTACCTCACTGCCAGACCATGCCAGGACCTATTTTCACAAGTGCTAACAAAAAGAAACCCCCCTAAGGAGCTGCTACAAAGATCCGGTGCCGGGGCTGAAAGCTCTTCCTGGACCGTGCACACACACCAACTACCACCACTCCCAGGTAGCCCCACGTACCGCTCCGCTGCACTTTCGGGGTGCAGGGGCATTCTCAGCCTCAGGAGCAGAGGGGGCCAAGCAGAGGCCTACCTCACTTCCAGACCATGTCGGGACATACTTTCCAAGGTGATAAGAAAATAAACCCCCCTAATAAGCTCCTATATGAACACATGCCAGGGCTGAAAGCTCTACCTTGACTGAACACCCGCCCCCCGCCATACACACACACACACCGTCCACTCACCACACAACCCCCCAAAATCCCGGGTAGCCTCACGAGCAGCTGCGGATAACAGGGTCATTCCTAAACAGGAGAGCAGAGCAGTCCGAGCAGAGGCCTACCTCACTGTCAGCCTCTACCAGGCCCTGATTTTAGAAATGGTAAAAGAAAGAAAAAAACCCCTCCTATTAAGCTTTCGGGGCAGAAAGCTCTGCCTGGACTAAGCACACACACACAGCCCCTCACCCTGGACCACCCCCCCACACCCAGGTAGCCCCACGAGCCGCTTTGGTGAACTTTCGGGGTGTAGGGGCATTCTCAGCCTCAGGAACAGAGGGGGCCAAGCAGAGGCCTACCTCACTTCCAGACCATGCCGGGACATACTTTCAAAGGTGCTAACAAAATAAACCACCCTAGTAAGCTCCTACATGAACCCATGCCAGGGCTGAAAGCTCTACCTTGACTGAACACCCGCCCCCGCCATACACACACCCCCCCCCCCCCAATCCAAACACCACACCACCATCCCACACTCCTGGGTAGCCTCACGAGCAGCTGCGGATAACAGGGTCATTTTTAAACAGGAGAGCAGAGGAGGCCGAGCAGAGCACTACCTCACTGCCAGCCTCTGCCGGGGCCTACTTTTACAACTGGTAAAACAAAGAAAAAAGAAACTGCTATTCAGCTTTCCGGGTTGAAAGCTCAGCCTGGACTGAGCATACACACACGGCCCATAAACCCGGACCACCCCCCCGAATCCAGGTAGCCCTACGAGCCTCTCTGGTGCAATTTGGGGGTGCAGGGGCATTCTCAGCCACAGGAACAGAGCAGGCCAAGCAGAGGCCTACCTCACTGCCAGACTCTGTTGGGACAAACTTTCACAAGTGCTAACAAAACAATCCCCCTAATAAGCTCCTACATGAACCCATGCCGGAACTGAAAGCTCTGCCTGGACTGAACACAAACACCCGCCCAACACATACACACCGTCCACACACACCCCACCCCCCCCCACAGCCGGGCAGCCTCACGAGCAGCTCCAGCTAACTTTGGGGTCAGGGGCATTCCTAAACAGGAGAGCAGAGCAGGCAGAGCAGGGGCCTACCTCACTGCCAGACCATGCCGGGACCTATTTTCACAAGTGCTAACAAAAAGAAACCCCCCTAAGGAGCTGCTACAAAGATCCGGTGCCGGGGCTGAAAGCTCTTCCTGGACCGTGCACACACACCAACTACCACCACTCCCAGGTAGCCCCATGTACCGCTCCGCTGCACTTTCGGGGTGCAGGGGCATTCTCAGCCTCAGGAGCAGAGGGGGCCAAGCAGAGGCCTACCTCACTTCCAGACCATGCCGGGACATACTTTCCAAGGTGATAACAAAATAAACCCCCCTAATAAGCTCCTACATGAACACATGCCAGGGCTGAAAGCTCTACCTTGACTGAACACCCGCCCCCGCCATACACACACACACACCGTCCACTCACCACACAACCCCCCAAAATCCCGGGTAGCCTCACGAGCAGCTGCGGATAACAGGGTCATTCCTAAACAGGAGAGCAGAGCAGTCCGAGCAGAGGCCTACCTCACTGTCAGCCTCTACCAGGCCCTGATTTTAGAACTGGTAAAAGAAAGAAAAAAAACCCTCCTATTAAGCTTTCGGGGCAGAAAGCTCTGCCTGGACTAAGCACACACACACAGCCCCTCACCCTGGACCACCCCCCCGAACCCAGGTAGCCCCACGAGCCGCTCTGGTGAACTTTCGGGGTGTAGGGGCATTCTCAGCCTCAGGAACAGAGGGGGCCAAGCAGAGGCCTACCTCACTTCCAGACCATGCCGGGACATACTTTCAAAGGTGCTAACAAAATAAACCCCCCTAGTAAGCTCCTACATGAACCCATGCCAGGGCTGAAAGCTCTACCTTGACTGAACACCCGCCCCCGCCATACACACACCCCCCCCCCCCCCCAATCCAAACACCACACCACCATCCCACACTCCTGGGTAGCCTCACGAGCAGCTGCGGATAACAGGGTCATTTTTAAACAGGAGAGCAGAGCAGGCCGAGCAGAGCACTACCTCACTGCCAGCCTCTGCTGGGGCCTACTTTTACAACTGGTAAAACAAAGAAAAAAGAAACTGCTATTCAGCTTTCGGGGTTGAAAGCTCAGCCTGGACTGAGCATACACACACGGCCCATAAACCCGGACCACCCCCCCGAACCCAGGTAGCCCCACGAGCCTCTCTGGTGCAATTTGGGGGTGCAGGGGCATTCTCAGCCACAGGAACAGAGCAGGCCAAGCAGAGGCCTACCTCACTGCCAGACTCTGTTGGGACAAACTTTCACAAGTGCTAACAAAACAATCCCCCTAATAAGCTCCTACATGAACCCATGCCGGAGCTGAAAGCTCTGCCTGGACTGAACACAAACACCCGCCCAACACATACACACCGTCCACACACACCCCACCCCCCCCACAGCCGGGCAGCCTCACGAGCAGCTCCAGCTAACTTTGGGGTTCAGGGGCATTCCTAAACAGGAGAGCAGAGCAGGCAGAGCAGGGGCCTACCTCACTGCCAGACCATGCCGGGACCTATTTTCACAAGTGCTAACAAAAAGAAACCCCCGTAAGGAGCTGCTACAAAGATCCGGTGCCGGGGCTGAAAGCTCTTCCTGGACCGTGCACACACACCAACTACCACCACTCCCAGGTAGCCCCACGTACCGCTCCGCTGCACTTTCGGGGTGCAGGGGCATTCTCAGCCTCAGGAGCAGAGGGGGCCAAGCAGAGGCCTACCTCACTTCCAGACCATGCCGGGACATACTTTCCAAGGTGATAACAAAATAAACCCCCCTAATAAGCTCCTACATGAACACATGCAGGGCTGAAAGCTCTACCTTGACTGAACACCCGCCCCCGCCATACACACACACACACACCGTCCACTCACCACACAACCCCCCAAAATCCCGGGCAGCCTCACGAGCAGCTGCGGATAACAGGGTCATTCCTAAACAGGAGAGCAGAGCAGTCCGAGCAGAGGCCTACCTCACTGTCAGCCTCTACCAGGCCCTGATTTTAGAACTGGTAAAAGAAAGAAAAAAACCCCTCCTATTAAGCTTTCGGGGCAGAAAGCTCTGCCTGGACTAAGCACCACACACACAGCCCCTCACCCTGGACACCCCCCCACACCCAGGTAGCCCCACGAGCCGCTCTGGTGAAATTTCGGGGTGTAGGGGCATTCTCAGCCTCAGGAACAGAGGGGGCCAAGCAGAGGCCTACCTCACTTCCAGACCATGCCGGGACATACTTTCAAAGGTGCTAACAAAATAAACCCCCCTAGTAAGCTCCTACATGAACCCATGCCAGGGCTGAAAGCTCTACCTTGACTGAACACCCGCCCCCAGCCATACACACACCCCACCCCCCCCCAATCCAAACACCCACCACCATCCCACACTCCTGGGTAGCCTCACGAGCAGCTGCGGATAACAGGGTCATTTTTAAACAGGAGAGCAGAGCAGGCCGAGCAGAGCACTACCTCACTGCCAGCCTCTGCCGGGGCCTACTTTTACAACTGGTAAAACAAAGAAAAAAGAAACTGCTATTCAGCTTTCGGGGTTGAAAGCTCAGCCTGGACTGAGCATACACACACGGCCCATAAACCCGGACCACCCCCCCCGAACCCAGGTAGCCCCACGAGCCTCTCTGGTGCAATTTGGGGGTGCAGGGGCATTCTCAGCCACAGGAACAGAGCAGGCCAAGCAGAGGCCTACCTCACTGCCAGACTCTGTTGGGACAAACTTTCACAAGTGCTAACAAAACAATCCCCCTAATAAACTCCTACATGAACCCATGCCGGAGCTGAAAGCTCTGCCTGGACTGAACACAAACACCCGCCCAACACATACACACCGTCCACACACACCCCACCCCCCCTACAGCCGGGCAGCCTCACGAGCAGCTCCAGCTAACTTTGGGGTTCAGGGGCATTCCTAAACAGGAGAGCAGAGCAGGGGCCTACCTCACTGCCAGACCATGCCGGGACGTATTTTCACAAGTGCTAACAAAAAGAAACCCCCCTAAGGAGCTGCTACAAAGATCCGGTGCCGGGGCTGAAAGCTCTTCCTGGACCGTGCACACACACCAACTACCACCACTCCCAGGTAGCCCCACGTACTGCTCCGCTGCACTTTCGGGGTGCAGGGGCATTCTCAGCCTCAGGAGCAGAGGGGGCCAAGCAGAGGCCTACCTCACTTCCAGACCATGCCGGGACATACTTTCCAAGGTGATAACAAAATAAACCCCCCTAATAAGCTCCTACATGAACACATGCCAGGGCTGAAAGCTCTACCTTGACTGAACACCCGCCCCCGCCATACACACACACACACCGTCCACTCACCACACAACCCCCCAAAATCCCGGGCAGCCTCACGAGCAGCTGCGGATAACAGGGTCATTCCTAAACAGGAGAGCAGAGCAGTCCGAGCAGAGGCCTACCTCACTGTCAGCCTCTACCAGGCCCTGATTTTAGAACTGGTAAAAGAAAGAAAAAAACCCCTCCTATTAAGCTTTCGGGGCAGAAAGCTCTGCCTGGACTAAGCACACACACACAGCCCCTCACCCTGGACCACCCCCCCACACCCAGGTAGCCCCACGAGCCGCTCTGGTGAACTTTCGGGGTGTAGGGGCATTCTCAGCCTCAGGAACAGAGGGGGCCAAGCAGAGGCCTACCTCACTTCCAGACCATGCCGGGACATACTTTCAAAGGTGCTAACAAAATAAACCCCCCTAGTAAGCTCCTACATGAACCCATGCCAGGGCTGAAAGCTCTACCTTGACTGAACACCCGCCCCCGCCATACACACACCCCACCCCCCCCCAATCCAAACACCACACCACCATCCCACACTCCTGGGTAGCCTCACGAGCAGCTGCGGATAACAGGGTCATTTTTAAACAGGAGAGCAGAGCAGGCCGAGCAGAGCACTACCTCACTGCCAGCCTCTGCCGGGGCCTACTTTTACAACTGGTAAAACAAAGAAAAAAGAAACTGCTATTCAGCTTTCGGGGTTGAAAGCTCAGCCTGGACTGAGCATACACACACGGCCCATAAACCCGGACCACCCCCCCGAACCCAGGTAGCCCCACGAGCCTCTCTGGTGCAATTTGGGGGTGCAGGGGCATTCTCAGCCACAGGAACAGAGCAGGCCAAGCAGAGGCCTACCTCACTGCCAGACTCTGTTGGGACAAACTTTCACAAGTGCTAACAAAACAATCCCCCTAATAAACTCCTACATGAACCCATGCCGGAGCTGAAAGCTCTGCCTGGACTGAACACAAACACCCGCCCAACACATACACACCGTCCACACACACCCCACCCCCCCTACAGCCGGGCAGCCTCACGAGCAGCTCCAGCTAACTTTGGGGTTCAGGGGCATTCCTAAACAGGAGAGCAGAGCAGGGGCCTACCTCACTGCCAGACCATGCCGGGACGTATTTTCACAAGTGCTAACAAAAAGAAACCCCCCTAAGGAGCTGCTACAAAGATCCGGTGCCGGGGCTGAAAGCTCTTCCTGGACCGTGCACACACACCAACTACCACCACTCCCAGGTAGCCCCACGTACCGCTCCGCTGCACTTTCGGGGTGCAGGGGCATTCTCAGCCTCAGGAGCAGAGGGGGCCAAGCAGAGGCCTACCTCACTTCCAGACCATGCCGGGACATACTTTCCAAGGTGATAACAAAATAAACCCCCCTAATAAGCTCCTACATGAACACATGCCAGGGCTGAAAGCTCTACCTTGACTGAACACCCGCCCCCGCCATACACACACACACACCGTCCACTCACCACACAACCCCCCAAAATCCCGGGCAGCCTCACGAGCAGCTGCGGATAACAGGGTCATTCCTAAACAGGAGAGCAGAGCAGTCCGAGCAGAGGCCTACCTCACTGTCAGCCTCTACCAGGCCCTGATTTTAGAAATGGTAAAAGAAAGAAAAAAACCCCTCCTATTAAGCTTTCGGGGCAGAAAGCTCTGCCTGGACTAAGCACACACACACAGCCCCTCACCCTGGACCACCCCCCCCACACCCAGGTAGCCCCACGAGCCGCTCTGGTGAACTTTCTGGGTGTAGGGGCATTCTCAGCCTCAGGAACAGAGGGGGCCAAGCAGAGGCCTACCTCACTTCCAGACCATGCCGGGACATACTTTCAAAGGTGCTAACAAAATAAACCACCCTAGTAAGCTCCTACATGAACCCATGCCAGGGCTGAAAGCTCTACCTTGACTGAACACCCGCCCCCCGCCATAC
>JAJHSY010000053.1:0-48325 GCA_020800305.1 Porphyrio hochstetteri | reverse complement strand
TATTCCTCCCCCCAGACCTTTGGGAAGGTGGCGCTGCAGGACGGGACCCAGATCAACCGCAACAACAACTTCCAGACCTTCCCCCAGGCCGTGCTGTTGCTCTTCAGGTGGGATGGGGGGGGGGCTAGAGGAATTTGGGGGGGTGAGGGGGGGCCCTCTCCTGCAGGGTCACTCCATAGGATGGCCCCACGGGTTTTGGGGGGGGGCTCCTAAGGCCCCACAGCAGGGTCTGAAGGGTGTCCAAAGGGATCCAGCTCCCCTCCGCCTCCTGTGCAGGGTCACTCCATAGGAGGGGGTCCTGAAGTCCCATGGTGGGGTCTGGGGGGTGGGGGTGGTCCAAAGGGATCCTGGTCCCCCTCCCCTGCACAGTCACTCCATAGGAAGGGTCCCCAGGTCGGGGGTGTCCCAAGGCCCCATAGGGGGGTCCCAAGAGATCTGGGCCCCTGCAGGGTCACTCCATAGGAGGGAGCCCCCAGGTCTGGGGGGGGTCCCGAGGCCCCACGGTGGGATTTGGGGGGGCACAGGTGCGCCACAGGGGAGGCCTGGCAGGAGATCATGCTGGCCAGTCTGCCGGGCAAGCGCTGCGACCCCGAGTCGGATGCGGAGCCGGGAGAGGAGTTCACCTGCGGCAGCAACTTCGCCATCGTCTACTTCATCAGCTTCTTCATGCTCTGCGCCTTCCTGGTGAGCCCCTGGGGTGTTGGGGGGGGAAGGGGGGGGGGGGGTCCTGACACCCCCTAACCAGCCTTTTGGTGTGTCCCCCTCCCCAGATCATCAACCTCTTCGTGGCCGTCATCATGGACAACTTCGACTACCTGACCCGCGACTGGTCCATCCTGGGCCCCCACCACCTGGACGAGTTCAAGCGGGTTTGGTCCGAGTACGACCCCGCAGCCAGGTTTGGAAACACCCCCAACACCCCTCTGACACCCCCCTACACCCGGGAGAGGGGGGGGGTGACATCCCCCTCCCCACAGGGGCCGCATCAAGCACCTGGACGTGGTGACGCTGCTGCGCCGCATCCAGCCCCCCCTGGGGTTTGGGAAGCTCTGTCCCCACCGGGTCGCCTGCAAGGTCAGCCAAGGGGGCTGGGGGGGGGGGTGGGTCTGGGGTCTCCCAAATCTTGGGGTTCAGCTCCTCACCCCCCTCCCCAGCGCCTGGTGGCCATGAACATGCCCCTCAACTCGGACGGGACAGTCACCTTCAACGCCACCCTCTTCGCCCTGGTCCGGACGTCCCTCAAGATCAAGACAGAAGGTTGGGGACCGTGGAGAGGGGACATGGGACCATGGTGGGGGGACCCTGCTATGTCTGTCTGTCTGTGTGTCTGTCCAGGGAACCTGGACGTGGCCAACAAGGAGCTTCGTGCTGTGGTGAAGAAGATCTGGAAGAGGACGAAGCCCAAACTGCTGGACGAGGTCATCCCCCCGCCTGAGGGTGAGCGTGTCACAGCCCTGGGGAGGGTGGGGGACCCCCTCTAGAGACCCCCACACCCCCTGACCCTCCTGTGTCCCCCCCAGAGGAGGAGGTGACTGTGGGCAAGTTCTACGCCACCTTCCTGATCCAGGACTATTTCCGCAAGTTCCGGCGGCGGAAGGAGCGGGGGATGCTGGGCCCCAACGCTGGCCCCAGCAATGAGTGCGCCCTCCAGGTGGGTGGGGGGGGGGGCTTTGGGAGGGGGCCTGGGACACCCCCAACTCCCCTCTGACCCCCTCCATGCCCCCCACAGGCTGGGCTGCAGACGCTGCAGGCGCTGGGTCCCGAAATGCGGCGGGCACTGAGCTGCGACCTGGAGGGTGACGCGGCCACTGAGGAGCACGTGACCTTTGCTGTAAGCCCCGCCCTGACCACACCCTCACAGCCACACCCACCCCCACTGCCCCACCCACTGCCCCACCCCCACAGCCACACCCTCACCCACCCACCCCCCTCTGCCTGCAGAGCCCCGAGGCGCTGTACGGCTCCGCTGCCCCCGGACCCCCACGCCTGGAGGAGCCGCCCCCGAGCGCCAGCCCCGGGGAGGGGGAGGACCCCACACCCCCCACGCCCCCTGGCATCACCCACCGCAGGTACAACCGCTGTGGGGGTGTCCCCATGGGGTGAAAGGTGGGGGGGGGGGGGTGGCAGGAGGGGTTCCCACAGCCCCCTGTGCAGGCGCAGCTCCGACGGGGGGCGGCAGGAAGAGTCGGTGCCCCCCGAGGATGGGGAGGAGGAGCTGGGGGGTGAGGGCACCCAGGAAGAGGAGCCAGAGCACCCAGCCCCCCGCCAGCGCTGGGCACGGGACAGGTACCACCACCCCCCCCCCCCCCCCCAAAACCACACCCACAGGATCCCGTTCCCCCCCTTGGGTGTCCTATTATTCCCCCTACCCCCCAAATCCCCTGCTGTCCCTGTCCCCAGGCGGATGGGGACCCTGCCCACCCCACGGGTCCCATCAGACACACCCCCCACCCCTTCCAACCCCCTCCTCTCTCCCTCCTCAGGCGCATGGGGACCCTGCCTGCCCCCCAGTCCCCACGCTGGGCGGGTGAGGGGCTGCGGGGGGGGTCCCTGCCGCTGCCCCCCCGGCACTTCGCCCTCCACAACGGGGCCCTGGAAGGGCAGCAGCTCAAGCGGCGGCGGCTCCTGCCCCCCACGCCTGCAGGTACAGGGGGGTGTTCAGGGTGGGGGTGTCCAGCGTGCCACCCCCCGAGCCCTGGGGAGTGCTGCGTGTACCCCCCCGTCCCCCCCTTAATCCCTAGTGACCCCCCTTTGCCCCCCCAGGTCGGAAACCCTCCTTCACCATCCAGTGCCTGCGGCGCCAGAGCAGCTGTGAGGATGAGCCCATCCCGGGCACCTACAACCCCTCAGGGCCCCCCGGCCCTGCCCGGCCACAGGTACCACCGCGTGTGACCCCGGGGTAGGGGTGACACACACAGGGTGACATGTGTCACCCCGCTGCACCCCCTCTCACCCCCCCCAGGGCTACGGCAGCTCCGAAACATGGCGCCTGGGGGGCTCCTCGCACGCCTGGGCCACGGCCCCCACCCGCGGCCACGTGCTGTACGCACCCCTCATCCTGGTGGAGGGGGGGCCACCCCCGGGGGGAGGAGGAGGAGGGGGGGGCGGCGGGAGCCTCCCCCCACTGTCCCGCTGGTTCGTGGGGGAGCGCGGCCCCCCTGGCCCCCTCCACCTGCGGCCCTGCAGCCCCCGGGACTCGCTGGGCCGCGGCTCCGCCGACAGCCTGGTGGAAGCAGTGAGTACAGGGGGGGTGGTGGGGGGGACACACGGACACCCCGGGGGGGGTGTCACCTCGAGTGGGTGAGCATTCTAAGGGGCGTCACCCCCAGGGTGTGTCACCCCAAGTGGGAGTTGCCCTGAACAGGTGTCACCCTGCTGGGGTATCACCCTGAGTAGGTGGCACCCAGAGCGGGCATCACCCCGAGGAGGCGTCACCCCAAGTGGGTGTCACCCTGAGCAGGTGTCACCCAGACCAGAGTGAGCATCACCCTGAGGGGGTGTCACCCCAAGTGGGTGTCACCCTGGGCAGGTGTCACCCAGACCAGAGTGAGCATCACCCTGAGGGGGTGTCACCCCAAGTGGGTGTCACCCTGGGCAGGTGTCACCCAGACCAGAGTGAGCATCACCCTGAGGGGGTGTCACCCCCTCACCACCCCCCCCAGGTGCTGATCTCGGAGGGGTTGGGCCTCTTCGCCCGTGACCCCAAGTTCGTGGCGGTGGCCAAGCGGGAGATCGCTGACGCCTGCGACATGACGATGGACGAGATGGAGAGCGCGGCCACCGACCTGCTGACCCGGCGCCGCCCCGCGCCACCCCCAGCGCCCGCACCACCCCCGGCCGTGGTCTACAGCGACGAGGAGCCGCTGCGCCCACCAGCCGAGGAGGAGCTGGCGGATGAGATGGCCTGTGTGGGGGGGCTCTAGGGCCTGGGGAGGGGGCTCTAAGGGCCTGGGGGGGGCTCTAAGGGCCTGGGGGGGGGCAGCTCTAGGGCCTGACGGGCTCTAAAGGGGCTTCTAGGGCCTGTGGGGGAGGGCTCTAGGGGCTGGGGGGGCTTTAAGGGCCTGGGGTGGCTCTAAGAGTGGGGGTGGCTCTAAGGGCTGGGGGGGGGGGCTTTAAGGGTTGTGTGAGGGGGCTCTAGGTCCTTGTGGGGGTCTCTAGGGGGGCTCTAAGGCAAGGTGGTCTGTGGGGTGGGGGCCCAAGGACCCTGGGGAAGGGAGGGGCACAGGACACAGACCCCCACTTACCTCAGGGAGCATAAAAAGGGGTGGGGGGGGGCAATCCCCTCAAAGAGAGGAGGTAACCCCAAAATAAGGGGTCACACCCCAAAGGAGAGTTCCCCCCAAAAAGGGGAGGGGTCCTCTCAAAAAAGGGGGGGTTTCCCCCCTCCAAAAAGAGGGGACTTACCTCAGGAGCAGCAAGGGGGGGGGCATCCCCCAGAAGGGGTTTGTATTAAACAACAAATTCTCTCCTGGAAAACCCTTTTTTGGGTCTTTTCATCTCAGAAAGGGGGGAATGGGGGGAGGGGTATCACAGCCCCGGGTGGGGGGCAGAGCAGGGGAATCTCTTACATCATCACAGGAGGGTGTGATGTCACCAAGGGGTGGGGGGAGACACAGAGAGTCCCTTGAGGGGACCAGGTTAGGGGGCGGGGACACTTGACCCCCCCCCCCAATCAGCCCAAACCCCTTTAACCTCCAAAGTTTAATAATAATAAAAAAAACATAATACAATAAAATAACCCCCCTGCCCCTCCCCCACCACAAAGAGCCCAGAGCAGGAGTGCCGGTGGGGGAGGGGCGGGGGGGCCCAAATCCGACCCCCACCCCCCCCTCTCTCTGCCCTCACCCCCCCACAACCCCCTCCCCCCATCCTATAAAAAACCCGGTGTTGGGGGAGGGGCTGGCCCTGCTGTGCTGGTTGGGCCCCCCCCAACCCCCCCCTCCCCCCCCCCGGTTTGGGGGGACCCCCCATCTGTGTGTGTGGGGGAGGGGCAGGGGAACCCCCCTCCCATCCCCCCCCCGGGGGCTGAATGATACAAAAGAAACCAACTCAAATAATTACATCGTGGGGGGAGGGGGGGGCGTCCCCCACACCCCCCCCAGCACCCCCCAGGGGAAGGGGGGGGTGCCCCCCACACCCCCTAGGCCGGGGTAGGAGGGGCTGGTGGGCCACGAGGAGGGGGGGGTGGGGGGGGGGGCCCCCAGCACACTGCATGTCCCCCTCCCCCACCACCGGCTGGCACGTCTGTCCGAGCTGGGGGGGTCCCAGTCACGAGTCCTGGGGGGGGAAGGAGCACAGAGGGGTGAGGGGACACCCCAAAACCGCCCACCTGTAACCCCCCACCTACCCCTTTACCCCCACCAAGTTCTACGTGCACCCCCACACTCACCCCTGGGGTGTGCGGGCCGGGCAGGGGGCTGTCCCGGGGGGTTCCCCCCCCCTCGGGACCCCGACTCCTCTTTGGCTCCAGCTCCTCCTTGGCCAGGACGGGGAGGTCCCCCCGCTCCCCCCGCCGCTTCCGGCGCCTCTCGGGGTCCCGGCTGCGTGCGCGAGCCCCCCGCCGCTCCGCCTGCTCCAGCTGGGGAGGGGGACAGGGGGGACACCCCATCAGTAACACCCACAGAGCCCACCCCTTCCCCCCTCCCCAAAATTCCAGGGGTCCCTGAGTTAAGGGGAAAAATTTGTGGGCCCCAGGGAGGTTTTGAGGCGTTTTTGGGGTCCCAGATTTCGGGGGGCAGAGCCCCCTAGGAGGGGGTCAGTGGGTGATGGAGGGTGGTTTTGGGGTTGGGGGGTTCCCAGGGTGTTGCTAGACCCCCAGATGGGGGATCAGAGGGGCACGGTGGGTGGTTTTGGGGTGAGGGGACCCCCTGTACCTTGAGGAAGAGTGGGACAGGGGGTTTTGGGGTTGGGGGTTCCCAGGGTGTTTCTGGACCCCCTAGATGGGGGATCAGGGGTGCACAGAGGGTGATGTAGGGCGGTTTTGGGGTGAGGGGTCCCCCCCGTACCTCGAGGAGCAGGCGGAAGAGGGGGACGGGGGGCGGGCGGGCGGCCTGCAGCAGCCTCCAGATGCTCTGGGCCTCGTCCAGCGTCACCTCGAGCAGGTCGCCCTCCATCATCAGCTCCTCCAGCGGCCGCCGCGCCCCCTCCCCCAGCTCCAGCACCGGGCCCTGCAGCCGCGGCAGCGCCGCGCTCAGCGCCTCCAGCTCTGCGGGGACAGCGCGGCACCGCGGGGACACCGCGTCACCCCCATGGCACCCCCAGCACCCCTGGAACACTGTGTCACCCCCATCACACCCAGGACACCATGGCATCCCAGCACCGCGTCACCTCTGTCACCCCCAAGACACTGTGTCACCACCAGGACCTCGGGACACCACATCACCCCGGGACACCGTGTCACTCCCCACACATCCACCCACCCAACTCCACAGCCGCTCAATCACCCCATGGGGAAGCCGGGAGTTCCCAGGACCCCCAGTCCTCCCAGCAAACCCCTCCCAGTCCTCCCAGCAAACCCCTCCCCGCCCCATTCCCTTACCCGAGGGCAGGGGGCCGTTCTTCTCTGGGCTGGGGGCATCGCCGTTCTCCACCGACACCTGTGGAAGGAAGGAGAGCGTGGGGGACAATCAGCTTCCCCAGAGGAGGAAAAACCAACCCCCAGCCCCAAAACCCCCCAATCCCCCCCCACCAGAGGGGGGAAAATCACATCCCCCCCCCAGGCCCAAACCCCCTCCAAACCCCCCCTCCTCCTCATTACCTTGGTCTGCTCTTTGCTGGCCTCCCTCAAGGCCCCGGCCCCCTGCAGCCAGTGCCGAAGGGGCGCCAGGGGGAAAATCACCACCCCCCTCAGCCCCAAAACCCCCAAACCACCCCCCCAAGCCCCCCTCCTCCTTACCTTGGTCTGCTCATTGCTGGTCTCCCTCAAGGCCCGGCCCCTGCAGCCAGTGCCGAAGGGTCGCCAGGGGGTAAAATCACCACCCCCCCTCAGCCCAAAACCCCTAAACCGCCCCCTCATTACCTTGGTCTGCTCGTTGCTGGTCTCCCTCAAGGCCCCGGCGCCGTCGCCGTGCAGCCGGTGCCGAAGGGTGGCCAGACGCTCCAGGGCACCGGCGACATCGGGCGAGGCCAGGAGCTGCCGCGCTCGGTCCTGCCAGGTGATGGCGCGTTCGGTCAGGCACTGCAGCGCTTCGCCCTCGGGCAGCCGCACCGGCAGCTTCTGCAGGGCCACCAGCAGGGCCAGGATGGTCTCCAGGCGCGGCCGGCGTGAGCGCTGGCACAGGGGGCAGAGGAATTTGGCGTCCCACTCCCACCAGGCCGGGGACGGTTTCTGGGAGCCCAGGCGGGGCCAGGAGACGCAGGAGCCGTGGAACCAGTCGCGGCAGAGCTGACACTGCAGCATGTCGGCACTGGAGGGGTGGCCACACACGCAGGACGGGGGGCCCGGCAGCGGCGGGGCGGCTTTCTGGGAGTTGGCGTGGCGCAAGCGGAGCATCCCCTCTTTCTCCTTCTGCTCCCCTTCTTTGAAGGCCACGATCTGGGGAGGGGGGGAACCCCAAAATAGGGGGGAAATGTGAGTGAGGGGGGGGAAAAAGGTGAGGGGAGGGCATGGGGGAACCATGACCATCCCAAAAACACCAAAGCAACCCTGCTCCCCTTCTTTAAATGCCATGATCTGGGGGGAACCCCCGAAATAGGGGGGAAAAGGTGAGTGGGAGGGAAAAGGTGAGTGGGGAGGAAAGGTGAGTGGGAGGGAAAAGGTGAGTGGGGAGGGAAAAGGTGAGTGGGGAGGGAAAAGGTGAGTGGGGAGGGAAAAGGTGAGTGGGGAGGGAAAAGGTGAGTGGGGAGGGAAAAGGTGAGTGGGGAGGGAAAAGGTGAGTGGGGAGGGAAAAGGTGAGTGGGGAGGGAAAAGGTGAGTGGGGAGGGAAAAGGTGAGTGGGGAGGGAAAAGGTGAGTGGGGAGGGAAAAGGTGAGTGGGGAGGGAAAAGGTGAGTGGGGAGGGAAAAGGTGAGTGGGGGTAACTGTGGCCACCCCCAAAAACCCCAAACCAACCCTGCTCCTCTTCTTTGAGGGCCATGATCTGGGGGAGGAACCCCCCAAAATAGGGGAGGAACCCCCCACCCCAAAATAGGGGGGAAAAGGTGAGGGGGGGGGGGAAAGGTGAGGGGGGGGGGAAAGGTGAGGGGGGGGGAAAGGTGAGGGGGGGGGGGAAAGGTGAGGGGGGGGGGGGAAAGGTGAGGGGGGGGGGGAAAGGTGAGGGGGGGGGGAAAGGTGAGGGGGGGGGGGGGGAAAAGGTGAGGAGTGGGGGGAACTATGGCC
Source organism: Porphyrio hochstetteri (assembly GCA_020800305.1). Taxonomy (NCBI): domain Eukaryota; kingdom Metazoa; phylum Chordata; class Aves; order Gruiformes; family Rallidae; genus Porphyrio; species Porphyrio hochstetteri. The sequence continues at coordinate 40,009 of JAJHSY010000053.1, read as the reverse complement.
ACCCCCAAAAACCCCAAAGCAACCCCGATCCCCTTCTTTAAAATACCATGATCTGGGGAAAAAAAGGGGGGGGGGGCCTCCCCAAAACAGGGGTGAAAACATGAGTGTGGGGATCAAATGTGAGTCGGGGGTGGGGGGAACTGTTGCCACCCCCCTAAAAGCCCCCTGCCCCCCTTTACCACGGCGCCAGGGTCCCGCAGGTCCTGAGCTGACAGCCCCAAGCTCTCAGCATCCAGCTTGTAGAGCCCCGGCTCCTGCCGCCACTTGAGCCTCTTGCTGCTGTCGGAGCCGGCGTCAGCGCAGGGACACAGCACCTGGGGGGACAGGGAGGGGGTTTGGGGTGGGGTCTGACACCCCCCTTCCTCCCTGTGCCCCCCCCGCCCCGGGTCTGGGGGGTGTTACCTCGAGGAGGGTGTAGCAGGAGTTCTTCTTGAGGAAGGTTCTGGAAGCTTTGTCCCGCCAGGAATGAGCCGTCCCCACCTGCACCTCCAGCTGCCGCAGCTCCTCCAGCCGCACCGGCAGGTCCCGGCCCACGGCACCAGCCCCTCCAGGTCGTCCAGGCAGGGGTAGTGGTCCCCGTTCTGGGGGGGGACAGGGGGCAAGGGGAGGGGGTTAAAACCGGGTATGGCAAGGGGGGGGGATTAGGGGTGAGGGGGGGAATTAGGGGGTGGGGAATCAGGGGGCAAGGGGGGGAATTAGGGGGGGAAATTAGGGGGCAAGGGGGGAAACTGGGGGTGGAATCAGGGGGGAAATTGGGGGTGGAATCAGGGGGCAAGGGGGGAAACTGGGTGTGGAATCAGGGGTGGGGGGTGGAAATCGGGGGGTGGGGGGTGGAAATCGGGGGGTGGGGGGAGCCAGGGGGCGGGGAAGGGAACTGGGGGTGGAATCAGGGGGTGGGGGAATTAGGGGGCGTGGAGAGGGCAATTGGGGGTGAGGGGGCAAAATTGGGGGGGAAATCAGGGGGTGAGAGGAGAAAATTTTGGGGGGGGAAAATCAGGGGGTGGGAGAGGGGAGAAATGAGGGGGTGAGGGGGGAGAATTAGGGGGTGGGGGGGTGTCCCTGGAGCCCACCTGGATCTCCTCGACGTCGGCGATCCAGGCACGGGCCTTGGCCAGAGCCTCTTTCAGCGCCTGGATGTTGGGCAGCAGCGCCGGGATGTTCTCAGCCTCCTTGATGATGGCAGCCAGCGTGGCTGGGGGGTGCTTCTGCCTGCGGGGAGGGGGGCGAGGAGGTTTGGGGGGGGTCTTTGGGGTGTCCCACCACACCCCCCCTCAACCCCCAACCCTGAGGAACGGGAGCAGCCAGACCCCAACACTCCAGGGACACCCCCAGCCCCTTTCTCCCTCCTGCTCACAGGGTTGATGCCAGCCCCCCTTTGTACCCCTCCCCAAAACAGGAGGAGGTGGGAGGGGAGGAAAGGGGGTCCCAGGGATGAGGTTTGCCCCCCCCCCCCCCTCACCTAGCCTCCAGGCACATCTGAGCCTTCTCCTCCCAGCGCTGGGCGATGGTGAGCAGCTCCTGCAGCTCGGCCATGGCCACGTCGACGGCCGGGCTGGGGGCCACAGTTCTCCCGGCCTGGATGAGCCCCCTCATGACAGGGAGGGGGACCCTGGCGCGGGGGGGACCGCAGGGTGGCTGTCACCTCCTCTAGCCAAGCGGCCTGGGCTACCTGGAGCTCTAAGCGGCGACCTTCTGGCACCTCCACTCCAAACGGGCTCCGCGCTCCAGGAGGCCCCGCAACACCCCCGGCGCCGGGGCTGCCGAATCCAGAGCCTCCCTCACCTCTGCCTGGAAAGCCTCCACGCGCTCCAGCAAGGCCTGGGGGGTGTGTGGGGTGTGAACAACCCCACAGCCCCCTCCCAAAATGGGGGGGGGGGACAGGGGACAGGTAGAGGGGCTCACCTGGACCTCGCCGATCTGGTGCATGACGCAGGGCAGCTGGTTCATCTGCTCCAGGAAGGAGCGGAGCTCCTCCACCGTCAGCGAGGGGGGGGGCACCCTGCACCCCGAATTTTGGGGAGGGGGGAGTTAATGACACTGCTGGGGTGTGCTGGGGGGGGCAGGGATACAGGGGGGTGCAGGGGAAAGGGGTGGGATGGGGGTGGGCGGTGACACAAGGCAACAGGAGAAGAGGAAGAGGAGGAGCGAGGACAGGGAGGGAAGAGGTGGGGCACACGGGGGGGGGCGCAGGGTTTTTGGGGAGGGGGCTGGGACACACTCACCCCGTCTCCTCGGAGCTGATGAGCCCCAGGGCCTCGGACACGCAGCGCTCAGCCTGCCCCAGGCAGCTCTTGAGCCGATGCAGCAGCTCGTTCTCGGGGAACTTGCGCTCTCTGGCTTCCGACTCCAGCGCCCCGTAGCTCCTCCAGCGCTGCCGTAGGGAGGGGAGGGGGACAGGGGTGAGGGCTGCCCCCCAAAACCCCCCCCTCTTGCCCGAGGGTGCGGGACTCACTGCGCTTGCGGCCGTCCTCCACCTCCAGCGCCACACGGACCTTGTTGGCCCAGGTGTCGAAGGACTCGGCTCGCACCTTCAGCTTGTGCAGCATGGCTGGCAGCTCGTCCAGCGTGTAGCGGTACCTGGGGCAAGGGGGGGCAAAAGAGGGGGTTGGGGGGCGAAAGAGGGGGTGGGGGGGGGCGAAAGAGGGGGTGGGGGGGGGCGAAAGAAGGGGTGGGGGGGGCGAAAGAGGGGGTGGGGGGGGGCAAAAGAGGGGGTTGGGGGGGCGAAAGAGGGGGTGGGGGGGGCGAAAGAGGGGGTGGGGGGGGCGAAAGAAGGGGGTGGGGGGGGCGAAAGAAGGGGGTGGGGGGGGCGAAAGAAGGGGGTGGGGGGCAAAAGAAGGGGGTGGGGGGCAAAAGAAGGGGGTGGGGGGCAAAAGAAGGGGGTGGGGGGCAAAAGAAGGGGTTGGGGGGCAAAGTAGGGGTTGGGGGGCAAAAGAAGGGGTTGGGGGGCAAAAGAAGGGGTTGGGGGGCAAAAGGAGGGGTTGGGGGCAAAAGAAGGGGTTGGGGGCAAAAGAAGGGGTTGGGGGGCAAAAGAAGGGGTTGGGGGGCAAAAGAAGGGGTTGGGGGGCAAAAGAAGGGGTTGGGGGGGCGAAAGAGGGCGTTGGGGGGGCGAAAGAGGGGGGTGGGGGGGCAAAAGAGGGGGTTGGGGGGGCGCAAAAGAGGGGGTTGGGGGGGATGGGGAGTCAGCATGAGTCCCAGCCCACCCCAAGGGTACAGCCCCAAACTGCACCCACACCGCACTGACAGGCGCTGGGGGGCAGCTGGGGTGCTTGGGGGGGTCATTACTCCACCCCCCCACATGAGGACCCCCAAACCATCCCTAAGACTCTTCCCTGGGGCGCCCCCAGACCCCCCAAACCATCCCCGAGACTCCCTGCTCCCTCAAACTATCCCCACGCCCCCTCCCCAGGACACCCTGAAGCCCCCCCAGCTCCCCCAAACCACCCCAAGTCGCCTCCCCAGGACACCCCAAGGCCCCCAGCTTCCCCAAACCATTTCCAAGCCCCCTCCATGGGCTGCCCCAAGGCCCCCTCAAACCATCTCTGAAGCCCCCAGCCCCCCAAACCCCCTCCCTGGGCCACTCCAAACCCTGTCCCCCCTCAACCCATCCCCACATCCCCTCTTCTCCCAGGCCCAACGAAGTCCTGCAGCACCCCGAGACCCCCCCTAAACCCCCCAGGGAACCCTGGTAACACCTCTACCCCCCTAAACTGCCCCCAAAACCCCCAGGGAACCCCGGGTAACACCCCCTACACCCCCTCAAAACCCCCAGGGAACCCCAGTAACACCCCCTACACCCCCTCAATACCCCCAGGGAACCCCAGTAAACACCCCCTACACCCCCTCAAAACCCCCAGGGTACCCCGGTGGAACACCCCCTACACCCCCTCAAAACCCCCAGGGAACCCGGGGTAACACCCCCTACACTCCCTCAAAACCCCAGGGAACCCCAGTAACACCCCCTACACCCCCTCAAAACCCCAGGGAACCCCGGTAACACCCTCTACCCCCCTAAACTGCCCCCAAAACCCCCAGGGAACCCCAGTAACACCCCCTACACCCCCTCAAAACCCCCAGGGAACCCCAGTAGACACACTCTACATCCCCTCAAAACCCCCAGGGAACCCCGGTAACACCTCCTACACCCCCCGAAGCCCCCTGGAGACCCCTCCCCTTTCACCTGAGGTACTGCTTGCTGCGGGGGCACTTGCAGAGGTCGTCCATGTGGTAGAGGCAGACCAGGCACTGGGGGCAGTCGTAGCAGGCCAGCGCCGAGAGGAAACACGTCGTCTTGCACTTGTCGCACTGGCGCTCGTCGTCGGGGAGCAGCTCGAAGGCCTCTCGCTCGGCCTCCGTGATCCCCTGGGGGAAACAGACCCAAATTGTACCCCCTTCCTCAGCACAATCTGCCTACACCTCACCCTGGTGGTGCTGGGGAGATGGTGGGGGGGGTGTTTTCCCCTCCTTTCTACCCTCATGGTGGGCGGGATGGGGTGGTGGGGGGTTGTTTTTCCCTCCCTTTCCCACCTTGGTGGTGGTGGGGAGGTGGTGGGGGGGTGTTTTCCCCTGTTCCACCCCTCACAGCAGCTGGGATGGAGTGGTGGGGGGTGTGTTTTTCCCCCCCCTTTCCCACCTTTGCAGTGATGGGGGTGTGTTTTCCCCCCCCTTTCCCACCTTTGCAGTGGTGGGGGGTTGTTTCCCCCCCCTTTCCCACCTTTGCAGTGGTGGGGGGGTTGTTTCCCCCCCCTTTCCCACCTTTGCAGTGGGGTGGGGGGTTGTTTCCCCCATTTCCACCCTCACAGTGGGCGGGATGGGGTGGTGGGGGGGTTGTGTTTTCCACCTTCATGGAGTTGGGGGGGGTAGTTTCCCCCATTTCCACCCTCATAGGAGGTGGGATGGGGCAGTGGGGGGGTTGTTTCCCCCCATTTCCACCCTCATAGGAGGTGGGACGGGGCAGTGGGGGGTCATTTCCACCCTGCTGGGCGGTGGGACAGGGTGCTGAGTGGGATCATTTCTCCCCATTTCCACCCTCACAGGAGGCAGGACGGGGCGGTGGGGGGGGGTCGTTTTCCCCCTGCCCACCTTCTCCAGCAGGGCCTTGCGCAGCTTCCTCTCCTCCTGCACCAGGACAAACATCTCCTTGTGCACGGCAGCTGCCAGGTTCAGGTCCAGCTTCTCGGGGCTCGCGGCCATCTTGCAGATCAGCTCCTCGTGCGAGAAGACGCAGTAGCGGCGCAGGCGGCGGTAGTGCTCGATGCACTGGCGGCCTGCGGGCAGCTGGGGTGGGGGAACCAAATTAGGGGGGTAAAGCACCAAAATCCTAACAATATCCCACCCAAACCCCACCAGGATCCCACCCACCCCACTCCAGACCCCCCCTCAGAAGACGCAGTAGCGGCGCAGGCGGCGGTAGTGCTCGATGCACTGGCGGCCCGCGGGCAGCTGGGGTGGGGAGGGTGGGGGAACCAAATTAGGGGGGTAAAGCACCAGGATCCCATCAGAATCCCACCCAAACCCCACCAGGATCCCACCCACCCCACCCCAAAACCCCTCTCAGAAGACGCAGTAGCGGCGCAGGCGGTGGTAGTGCTCGATGCACTGGCGGCCCGCGGGCAGCTTGGGTGGGGGAATCAAATTAGGGGGGTAAAGCACCAGGATCCCATCAGAATCCCACCCAAACCCCACCAGGATCCCACCCACCCAACCCCAGAACCCCCCTCAGAAGACGCAGCCATAGTGCTGGATGCACTGGCAGCCCGCGGGCAGCTGGGGGGAGGGGGGGCACCAAATTAGGGGGGGTAAAGCACCAGGATCCTACCAGGATCCCACCCAAACCCCACCCAGAATCCCCACACTCCAGGGATTCCCCCACCCCAGGAATCCCCACCAAACCACCCCTGAATCCCACCTGGAACCCCCACCCCAGAATTCCCCCCAAACCCCACCAGAAATCTCACCCAAACCCCCACCCCACGACCCCACCAGAATCCCACCCTAAGAATTACCACCCCAGGGATCCCCACCAAACCCCACCAAGGGCCCCCCCACCCAAGGACCCCCCACCCCAGAAACCCACCATCATATCCCCCCTTCCCCACCACCACCACCCATCACATCCCCCCCAAACACAACCCCGGGGCAGAAGCGGGGACACTCATCCCCAACCCCAGCACCCCAAAAATCCTCACTCTCCCCATGACCCCTGGATTTTCGGGGTGCTACCCCCCACACCCCCTGATTCTGGGGTGCCTCACCCAGTCGGCAGTGCAGAAGTTGACAGCCTCAGCGAAGTTGTAGCCCTGGTTGAAGCCGCTGTGGTAGGCCCTGGGGAAGGTGATGACGAACTCCCCGGCGCACTGGTTGGTCCGTACGACCTCAAGGGAGGAAGAGGAGGAGGGAAGGAGTTTTGGGAGGGGGCAAAGGGGGTGTTGAAGGGGTTTGAACCCCCCCCCCCAAAGCTCCTGGTAACTCACAGGGACGCCGTGAGCCATGAGGGTGTTGGGGTTCATGAGGGTGACGAGCTGGTGGAGGAGGTCGGGCTGGCTCTCGAAGAGTTCGGGCGTCAGCTTCTTCATCACCTCCTCCAGGTGCTCGGCGGCGAAGGACGGGACGCCGTACCACGTTTTGGGCTCACCCCTGGGGGGTACCCAAGGAAAAGGGGTGGGGGTGTAACAGGCTCAGGGGCACCCCAAAAAGCTCTGCAGGTGCTGTGAGCCCCCTCACCAGTGGAGGTAGTTGATGGAGTAGCTCCAGTGGTCCTCGATGTGCCAACAGAAGGCGGAGAAGACCATCCCCACGTAGAGCCAGGGCACCTTCATGCCCGAGATGTCGGCGTTGATGTGGCACAGCACCGACTGCTTCAGCACCGGCATCACGTTCAGGTTCCAGCCGCTGCCCGCGTACTCCTGGGGGTGGGACAGACAGATAGCAGGCAGACAGACAGACAGGGGGTCGGGATGAGGTGGGGCACAGGGGGTGTCCCTCACCTCCTCCTCGGGGGACAGCTTCCTCTTGCCGTCACTGATGGGGAAGCCGCTGCCGAACTCCTTGGAGTGGATGTCGGCGCCGTACTCCACCGTCACGTCCTCCTCGATGCTGTTCACCAGGCGCCAGAACTCCTTCTCCACCAGCTCCGTGGGCACCATCTGGGGAGGGGGCAGCCCCAAAAGGAGGGGGGTTAAAGGGGGGGTTCCAGGTGGGGGTTCTGGGCTGGGAGAGTTCTGGGCTGGGAGAGTTCTGGGCTGGGAGAGTTCTGGGCTGGGAGAGTTCTGGGCTGGGAGAGTTCTGGGCTGGGAGAGTTCTGGGCTGGGAGAGTTCTGGGGGGATTCCTCTGGGCAGGGGGTTGCGGGGGCTGGGGTGTTCCTGGTGGGATTCAGGTGGGATTTGGGTGGGATTCTGGATGGGGTCCCTGGGATGGGATTTTTGGGTGGAGTCCTGGGTAGGATTCTGGTTGGGTTCCTGGGTGCAATACTGGGTGGGGTTCTGGGGGGGAGGGATTCCTGGGGTGGGATTCCTGGTGGGATTTGGGTAGGATTCCTGGGGGGATTCCATAGGGGGGTGGGGGGTGTGTGTTCCTGGATGGGGGTTCTGGGTGGGATTCAGGTGGGGTTCCTGGGTGGGGGATTCCAGGGAGGGTCTCTGGGGGGGGATTCTGGTGGGATCCTGGTAGTTCACCCCCCTAAACTGCGTTGGGGAGGATAAAGGGGGTGGGGGTGCCCTGAGGGTGCACTGGGGGTGTCCTGAGGGGCCCTGGGGGTGGTTCGGGGGTCCTGGAGGCATCCCCGGGGGTGCATTGAGGAGGGGTGAGGGTGTCCCCGGGGGACCCTGGGGGTGTCCCGAGGAGGGGTGAGGGTGTCCCCGGGGGTCCTGGGGGTGTCCCTGGGGGTGTCCTGAGGAGGGCTGGGGGTGTCCCCGGGGACCCTGGGGGTGTCCCTGGGGGTGTCCCGAGGAGGGGTGGGGGTGTCCCCGAGGACCCTGGGGGTGTCCCGAGGAGGGGTGGGGGTGTCCCTGGGGGGTGTCCCGAGGAGGGGTGGGGGTGTCCCCGGGGGTGTCCCGAGGAGGGGTGGGGGTGTCCCCGGGGACCCTGGGGGTGTCCCGAGGAGGGGTGGGGGTGTCCCTGGGGGTCCTGAGGGTGTCCCTAGGGGTGTCCCGAGGAGGGGTGGGGGTGTCCCCGGGGGTCCTGAGGGTGTCCCTGGGGGTGTCCCGAGGAGGGGTGGGGGTGTCCCCGGGGATCCTGAGGGTGTCCCTGGGGGTGTCCCAGGTGCTCACGTGCACAGGCATGTTGAAGTAGTCGGCTTTGAAGGAGTCTGCCATCTCCCCGAAGCTCTGCAGCGTGTACTCCCGCGTCGCCTGCTCGAAGCCGAAAGCCTCCGGCGGCCGCTTGCACTCCTGGGGGGGTTGGGGGGAGGAAAGGGGGGGGGCACAGGGGGAGTTAAAGGAGAAAGGGGAGGGGGGAGAGGGGGGGCGCACCCCTCAACACCAGGGATGGGGCATAAGGGGGTCCGTGATGCTGAGGGGTGGGAGGTGGAGTGATGCCGGGGGGGTGCTGAGCACTGTGGGTGGGACATGAGGGTCCTCAGCTTGGTGGGGGGGGTGTTAATTTGGGGAGGGGGGCTAAAGGTAGGATGAGGGGGTAAAAAGCAGAATGAGGGGTGGTAAAAAGCAGGATGGGGGGACCACCGCAGATGGGACATGAGGGTCCCCAGCTCTGTGGGGGGGTGTTAATCTGTGGTGGGGCTAAAGGCACAATGTGGGGGGCTAAAGGCATGATATGGGGAGGGGGTAAAGGTATGCTTGGGGGCTTCCCCAGCCCCACAGACAAGGGGAGGGGGGGCGGAACTGAGGGGTCCTCAGGCTGGGCTGTGAGTCGGGGGTGCCTGGCTCTGGAGATGAGAGGACAGGGGCTGCACTGCAGGTTTTTGGGGGGTGGGGGGGGGGGTCCAGCGTGTCCCCCCCAGTTCCTCACCGCCATGACACACTTCGGGCAGCGCCAGATGCCCTTGGGGATCTCGGGGAGGGGCGGGAGGAGGCAGAAGATGTGGTAGTTGTCATCGCAACCGTCGCAGAGCAGCAGCTTGTCGTCCTCGTCGCCCCGCGAGCAGATGCGGCAGATGTAGGAATCCACCTGGGGCGGGACGGGGGGGGCTGAGAGCATTTTGGGGAGGGGGGCCGGGGTCGGGGGGGGGGGGCGCGGCAGAGGGCTGCGGAGGTCGCGTACTCACGAACTGGCTGTTGCTGTGGCTGCGGCGCAGGCGCATGGTCATCTTGGTGCAGGGCTCGGGGCTGTGGCGCAGCTCCTCCTTCCCCTCCAGGAACACGCGGGGCGACGGCGGCGCCTTGGCCTCGGCTGCCGGGGGCTCCTCCTTCACCACCACCGTGGGGGGGCACTCGGGACCCTCCTTGTCTGGGGGGGGGGGAGAAGAGGGGCAGAAAAACTTACAAAGGGGGAAAAGAGGGGAGTAAGGGTTTAAAAAGGGGGAAAAAGGGGTTAATAAAGGTTTAAAAAGGGGTAAAAGGAGGTGAAGGAAGGTTTAAGAAGGGGGAAAGAGGGGAATGAAGGTTTTGAAAGGGTGAAAAAGGGGAATGAAGGGTTAAAAAGGGGGGAAAAGAGATGAATAAAGGTTTAAGAAGGGGGAAGAGGGGAATGAAGGGTTAAAAAGGGGGGAAAAGGAGTGAATAAAGGTTTAAAAACGGGAAGAAAGAGTAAATAAAGGTTTAAGAAGGGGGAAAGAGGGGAATGAAGGGTTAAAAAGGGTGCAAAAGGGGAATAAAGGGTTAAAAAGGGGGGAAGAGAGATGAATAAAGGTTTAAGAAGGAGAAAAGAAGCGAATAAAGGTTTAAGAATGGGGAAAAGAAGTGAATAAAGGCTTATAAAGGGGGAAAAAGAGTCAATAAAGGCTTATAAAGGAGGAAAAAGGGGTAAATGGAAGTTTAAGAAAGAGGAAAGGGGAATGAAGGTTTAAAAAGGGGGGAAAAGAGAGAAATAAAGGTTTAAAAAAGGGAAAAAGAAGGTGAATAAAGGTTTAAGAAGGGGTAAAAAGACGTGAATAAAGGTTTAAGAAGGGGGAAGAGGGGAATGAAGGGTTAAAAAGGGGGGAAAAGGGGTTTAAGAAGGAGAAAAGCAAATAAAGGTTTAAGAATGGGGAAAAGAAGTGAATAAAGGCTTATAAAGGGGGAAAAAAGAGTCAATAAAGGCTTATAAAGGAGGAAAAAGGGTTAAATAAGGAGGAAAGAGGGGAATGAAGGTTTAAAAAGGGGGAAAAGAGAAATAAAGGTTTAAAAAAGGGAAAAAGAAGGTGAATAAAGGTTTAAGAAGGGGTAAAAAGACGTGAATAAAGGTTTAAGAAGGGGGAAAGAGGGGAATGAAGGTTTAAGAAGGGGGAAAGAGGGGAATGAAGGGTTAAAAAGGGGGAAAGAGGGGAATGAAGGGTTAAAAAGGGGGAAAGAGGGGAATGAAGGGTTAAAAAGGGGGAAAGAGGGGAATGAAGGGTTAAAAAGGGGGGAAAGAGGGGAATGAAGGTTTAAGAAGGGGGAAAGAGGGGAATGAAGGTTTAAAAAGGGGGGAAAGAGGGGAATGAAGGTTTAAGAAGGGGGAAAGAGGGGAATGAAGGTTTAAGAAGGGGGAAAGAGGGGAATGAAGGTTTAAGAAGGGGGAAAGAGGGGAATGAAGGTTTAAGAAGGGGGAAAGAGGGGAATGAAGGTTTAAGAAGGGGGAAAGAGGGGAATGAAGGTTTAAGAAGGGGGAAAGAGGGGAATGAAGGTTTAAGAAGGGGGAAAGAGGGGAATGAAGGTTTAAGAAGGGGGAAAGAGGGGAATGAAGGTTTAAGAAGGGGGAAAGAGGGGAATGAAGGTTTAAGAAGGGGGAAAGAGGGGAATGAAGGTTTAAGAAGGGGGAAAGAGGGGAATGAAGGTTTAAGAAGGGGGAAAGAGGGGAATGAAGGTTTAAGAAGGGGGAAAGAGGGGAATGAAGGTTTAAGAAGGGGGAAAGGGGAATGAAGGTTTAAGAAGGGGGAAAGAGGGGAATGAAGGTTTAAGAAGGGGGAAAGAGGGGAATGAAGGTTTAAGAAGGGGGAAAGAGGGGAATGAAGGTTTAAGAAGGGGGAAAGAGGGGAATGAAGGTTTAAGAAGGGGGAAGAGGGGAATGAAGGTTTAAGAAGGGGGAAAGAGGGGAATGAAGGTTTAAGAAGGACTAAAAAGTAGTCAATAAAGGTTTAAAAAGAAGTAAAAAGAGGTGAATAAAGGTTTAGAAAGGGGCAGGGGGGCACACACAGAGGGGATCCCCCCCCCCCTCACTGTACCTTTCTTCCGGAGGGTCTTATCTTTGGCCACCAAACCCAAACCCAACATTTTGGGGCCGGCGCCGTAGATCTGGAGCTTCTTCAGCTCCGGGTTCTTTTCGATGTCTTCCTCCGTGGGCTCCGGCTACGGATCGAGAGGAGCCCCCCCCTCAAAGTAAGGGGCTGGGGGGCTGCCTTTCTTCAGGGGAGGGGGCGAGGGGGGTGCTCTCACCTCCTGCTGCAGGCGCTTGGCCCGCCGGCCGTAGCTGTTGAACTTGGAGGGCTGGACAGACTGACGCAGCGGGATGCTGTGGGGTTTGTACTCCCGATCCTTCTCCTCGCTCTCGAAGGGCCGCGTGTTGCACTGCTGGAAAGACACCCCAAATTCAGCGTGTGGGACACTCCCCCCCCCCTACTTCACCCCCTTTTTTGGGGTCTAGGGCCCCTGTTTTGCTCACCACCAGGTTGGCACCCGACTGGTACATCTCGTAGGGGTAGATGATGCGCTCGTAGTGGGCGCGCAGGAGGGAGCCGATGTTCTTCCCCGAGGGGTACGCCAGGCGTTGGGCCACCCGGGCCCAGCGCCGGTCCTTGCAGATGGCCTCGTAGCCCCCCTCCTCCATCACCACCTGGGGGGGTGGATTTGGGGAGGGGGGAGGTGGTGTTGGGGGGAAGCATGGAGATAAAGAAACACTGAGTCACCTGAGTGCCACCCAAACGCTCCCCCACCCGGATAAAGGACCCCCCCCAATTCACCCCCGATCCCAAACACCCCCCCCACCCGGATGAAGGACCCCCCCCGATCCCAAACACCCCCCTACCCAAATAAAACACCCCCTGATTGACCCAAATGCCACCCAAACGCCCCCCAAACAACACCCCACCTGGATAAAGGACCCCCAATTCACCCGAATCCCACCCAAACACCCCCCCACACACACACCCCCCAAGATAAAGGACCCCTGATTCACCTGAATCCCACCCAAACACCACCCCACACACCCCCCCCACCTGGATAAGGGACCCCAAATTTACCCAAATACCCCCACACCCAGATAAAGGACCCCCAATTCACCCAAACACCCCCCACCCAGATAAGGCCCCCCTGATTCACGTAAGTCCCACCCAAACACCACCCCTCCCAGATAAGGGACCCCCGATTCACCCAACCACCCCCCCACCCAGATAAAGGGCCCCCGATACACTCAAATCCCACCCAAACACCACCCCCCCCACCCAAAGGACACCCCAATTCACCCAAATCCCCTCATACACACACCCCTCCCAGATATGGGACCCCCGATTCACCCAAATCCCCTCATATACACACCCCTCCCAGATATGGGACCCCTGATTCACCCAAACACACCCCTACCCAGATAAAAGATACCTCAATTCACCCAAATCTCACCCAAACAACCTCCCACACCCCCCCAACCTGGATAAGGGACCCCAAATTTACCCAAATACCCCCACACCCAGATAAAGGAGCCCCAATTCACCCAAACCCCCCCCAAACCCCCCCCCACCCAGAGAAGGACCCCCCCTGATTCACATAAGTCCCACCCAAACACCACCCCCCCCACACACACCCCCCACCCAGATGAAGGACCCCTGGATTCACCCAAACACCCCCGTATCCAGGTAAAGGACACCCCAATTCCCCTGAATCCCACCCAAACACCCCCCCACCCCACCCCAACCTCCCCCAGACCTTGCTGAGGCTGTAGAGGTCGAGGATGCGCCGCTCCACGTTGGGGATCTTGAGGGAGGAACCCTGAATTTCCCAAAACTTGGCGATCTGGTCCAGGTAATTAAGCTTCACCCGGGTCTGCGCCTGTCCAGAGGGGTAGGGGGAGAAGGGGGAGGGAATGGGGGGCACGTGAGGCTTGAGGGCACCCCAAAAATCAGCTGGAAAAGTTGGGGGGGAAGGGGTTGTCCCTCCCACTCTCACCTCCAGCTCGTTGAGCCGCTGGATGCGGGGGTGTGAACCTGAAGTTGTCCACCTCCACGGCAAAGGGGGGCTGCCAGTCCTGGGGAGATGGGGAGGAGGGGGGGTTAACAGCCACGTGAACCCCACATTTGGGTACGGGGGGGGCCCCCCTTGCCGAGGGGGTGGGGTGGGGGCAGCTGATGACGCCAGCGCCGCGGCGGCCAGCCCTCCCCGGAAGCCCTTCTCCACCCCGCCAAGCTGGGGGGGACCGGATCAGCCTGTACCCACCCCCCCCGCCAAAACACACCCCCCCCCCTCCCCCCTCAAGCCAGGGCCTCCCCAAACCGAGACTGGGGGACAAAAGCCCCCCCCAAAACTCAGCGGGGGCATGATACAACCCCCGTGCCCCCCGAAACCCAACCACCCAACAGGAAACAAGCCGTGAAGGAGGGGCGGCGAGGGTGGTAGGGATGGGGGGGGGGCTCAGTTCTCCCCCCCCCACTGTATCCCCCCCCCCAAAAGAGTGTTCCCCCAGAGGGGTTCTGCTCGACTTGGGGACCCCCCCGGCTCTGGCCGGGCTCCCCCCCGCCGCTCTCCAGACAAAGGCTCGGCGGTGGCAGCCATATTGGCCGTGTCACTGTTGTTGTTGTGAGGGCCGGCGTGGGGGGGGGGGGGGCAGGGGAGGAGAAAGGGGGGGCTCACACAAGCACAGAGACACCCCCACCACCACTAAACGCCCCCCCCCCCCAATTCCCTTAGGGGCACCCTTAGGGGGATCGGTTATTGCCCCCCCCCCAACCGGCACAAGACTGGGAGGCGAGGGGCCTTGGGGTGGGGGGGCACATAGAGGGCCCTTACCCCCACCAGGGGGTCTGGACCGCACAACACCCCCAAAATCCAGCCCCTGGGAGGGCTCCCCAGTCCGACAGCCCCCCCTCCCAGGGTGAGGAGGTATTTACCCCACATCAGGGGGTATTTACCCAACCAAGTTTAAGGATTCACCCCCCCCCCCCCGCCCAGGAAAGCTGTTCCGAACCCAAATAGCTCAGGTATTCACCCCAAAAGATACGCCCCCCCCCCCCCGATTATTTAACACCTCCCCTCCTAAAGGGGGTTCCCCCTCCCCCCATTCCTTGGGGGTATTTACCCACCCGAGGGGGTATTTACTCTCAGGACACAGGAGTGTGGGGACTTTAGGGGGGGGAATTATCCCCCCGGGGGGGGCAATTAACCCCCCTAAATGAGATAAAATACCCCCCAGGGAGTAATTATCCCCCGCAATAGGAGATACCCCCTCTAAGCGAGAAGATACCCCCACCAAGTAGGAAGACATCCCCGAGGGGGTGGGCAACCGACCACCCCCCCCCCCCCCAAGCTTGGGATAGATGGGAGTGGGGGTAATTAAACTTCCTAAATAGGAAAATACCCCCCCGTAATGTGAGGGGGGGGTACCTACACCCCCACAACTCAGCAGGGCCCCCCTGTCCCTGGGGGAGAGGGCGGGAGCGGAGGGAAGGGGGGTGTGTGTGTGTGGGGGTTTGTCCCTTCCCCTACCCACCCAACCCTCCCAGGGGCGGGGTGGGGGGGGGGGGGCAGCTGGAGAACACCCCCCACCCCCCCCAAACACCCCCCCTTCTCCCCCGGCGGTACTCACAGCCGGGGGTCGGATCTTGCAGATGCCGCTCTTCTCGGCGATGGGGCGGATCTTGGCGATGTAGCCCAGGGGGTCGCTGAATTCAGCCCAGCTGGGCTCGAAAACGGGGCACTCGGGGGGGGGCAGAAAGTCCTCGGGGGGCTCCAGGTCACCGGCCACCGAGAGCCAAGGCGTCCCCCACTCGCCCCGTTGTTCCCCAGCGCCGGCTTGGGGAGCCCGGGGGGTGTCCCCCCCGCCGCGGGGACCCCCGAAAGGCCTGCGGGCCTTTTCCTCGGAGCCCGGGCGATCCCCGCTCTTCGCTCCCCGTTCCTCGGGGGTCTTACGGGGGCTTCGCTCTTCACCCGCGGGGCGCCCACCGGGCCCCTTCCCCGCGGCGCTTCCCCCGCTCTTCACCCGCGGTTCCCCGCCGGCTTTCGGGGGGCGAGGGGCGGCGGAGGAGGGGACCTTCTCCTCCCCCCCCGCGGCTTTAGCAGGGGCCGCAGCCGGCCGGGGGGGACCCGAGTCCCCCGCGGGCTCCGACCGCCCCCACTCCCCACCGCGGCCCCGCTTAGACTCCTCGTCCCCCCTCGGGCGGGGGCGCGGGGGGGGTGCCCCAAGGCGGGGACCCCCCCGGGGCGGGTCCCCACTCGGCCCAGCCGCCCCCTCCGCGCTGCTGCTGCTGCTCCCCTTCTTCCATCCTCCCCGCCGAGGGAGGGACGGGAGGGGGGGTTTCCCTGGCTGGCTCGCTACCCGCGGGGGGGGAACCCCCTCAGGGGGCCATAGAGGCCCCCCCCCGCCTGCCTCCCCCCCCCCCCCTTCACGGGCCGCCCCCTCACAGGGCCCGCCGGGCCGCCCCCCCCTCCCCAAAGACAAGGGGAAAGGGAAGGGGGGGGGAGGAAAGGGGGGGGAAGGAGAAACTAGAGCGCCCGGGTGAACCCGCCGGCCTGCTGCGCCGGTTCCCACCCCACCTCCGGCCCTGCCGCCGCCCGGCCGCGGTGAGCGGC
Source organism: Porphyrio hochstetteri (assembly GCA_020800305.1). Taxonomy (NCBI): domain Eukaryota; kingdom Metazoa; phylum Chordata; class Aves; order Gruiformes; family Rallidae; genus Porphyrio; species Porphyrio hochstetteri. The sequence goes on along the minus strand of JAJHSY010000053.1, from coordinate 24,166 downwards.
CCCCAGAGGCTCCGCGATCCGCCGCTTCAAGCCCGAGGCCTGCCCGGTGCTCCCGGCCTGGCCGCCGCCGCCGCCATCTTGGGATCCCTCCTCCTCCTCCTCCTCCTCTCAGCGCCCCGCGCACAGCGCAGGCGCGCACGGCGCCCCCGGGCGGTGATGAGGCTCGCCTCAGGAGCCGTCTCCCTCCGCCGCGGCACGGGAAGGCGCTGAGCTCGGCGGCTGCTGGCGACGGCGGGGGAAAGGGAGGTGGGGGGGGAACACACACACGCACACATACACCCCCCCTCACCTCCTTGCCGCCGCCGTTCGGCCAGGGGCGCGGCGGGACGAGCGAGGAGATAAAGTAGTCCCCAGGCTCCGCCCCTGCTCGCGCCGCGGAGGGATCCCCGCCTCGGTGCTGGGTCAGCGGCGGAGCCGGCGCTTCTCGGGCACGTTCAGAGGGCGGCAGCGCGCGTGCGCCGCCCCGCGGGCGGAGGGGCGGGGCTAGGGCGCGTGCCCCGCCCGCCTGGGCGGGATCCCGGGAGCCACGCCCCCTCCGCGGCACCCGCGGCCCCTACAGACCCTATAGACACTATAGACCCTATAGACACTATGGCCCCCACAGCCCCTATAGACACTATGGCCCCCACAGCCCCCTATAGACCCTATAGACCCTATGGCCCCCACAGCCCCCTATAGACACTATGGCCCCCACAGCCCCTATAGACCCTATAGACACTATAGCACCCACAGCCCCTATAGACCCTATAGACCCTATAGACACTATAGCACCCACAGCCCCTATAGACCCTATAGACACTATAGCACCCACAGCCCCCACAGCCCCTATAGACACTATGGCCCCCACAGCCCCTATAGACACTATAGCACCCACAGCCCCTATAGACCCTATAGACCCTATAGACACTATAGCACCCACAGCCCCCCACAGCCCCTATAGCCCCCACAGCCCCTATAGCACCCACAACCCCTATAGACCCTATATCCCCTATATCCCCCAGCCCCTATAGCCCCTATAGCCCCTATAGACACTATAGCACCCACAGCCCCCACAGCCCCTATAGCACCCACAGCCCCTATAGACCCTATAGCCCCTACGGCCCCCACAGCCCCTATAGACCCTATAGCCCCTATGGCCCCCACAGCCTCTATAGACCCTATGGCCCCCCCAGCCCCTATAGATCCTATGGCCCCTATAGCACCCACAGCCCCTATGGCCCCACAGCCCCTATAGATCCTATGGCCCCTATAGACCCTATAGACCCTATGGCCCCCACAGACCCTATGGCCCCTATAGCACCCACAGCCCCTATGGCCCCCACAGCCCCTATAGCACCCACAGCCCCTATAGCACCCAGGCACCCACAGCCCCTATAGATCCTGTGGCAGCAGGGTGATTGTTAGGGCCCTATAGCCCCTATAGTTCCCAGGGTCCCTATAGCCCATAGTCCTTATTACAGCCCCCAGACCCTATAGCCCCAGACCCTATAGCGCTCAGGGTCCTTATTACAGCCCCTATAGCCCCCTATAGCCCCCAGTCCCTATATCCCCCAACCCCTATATCCCCCCAGTCCCCATAGCCCCCACTCCCTATAGCCCCAGGCTCCCTATTACAGCCCCTATAGTCCCCAGCCCCTATAGCCCCCAGCCCCCATAGCTCCCCAGCCCCTATATCCCCCAGCCCCCATAGCTCCCCAGTCCCTATAGTCCCCAGCCCCTATATCCCCCAGCCCCTATATCCCCCAGGCCCCTAAGGCCACCCAGACCGTATAGACCCAAGACCCCATATCCTCCCCTGCCCACTGCACCCCCACCCACTATAGGTGCCCCCCAATAAAAGGGGCGCAGGCGGCGCATCCACCCCGCCAAGGGCCGGCCGGGCCGTTTATGAAGCATCAAATATACAGTCTCTTATATACAGGGCCCGGCGCGGGCGCATGCGGGCCCGGGAGCCTGGGTGCCCCCCGGGAGGGGGGACAGACACCGGCTGGGACCCCCCCCCGAGGGGCCCCGGGTGTCTGGGGAGGGGAGGAAGAGGAGCACAGGAGAGAGGAAGGGCTGGGGGGTGGGTGGGGGGGGGAGGTTAAAGTGCCATGTGACATTCAGCCTGAGCCGGGGGGGCCACGCTCGACGCCAGACCCCTGGGATGGCGGGACAGGGAGGGTGAGGAGGGGGCGTTGGCGGGGGGGGGGTTGGGAATGGACCCAGGCATCCGGGTGCCCCCCGCACCCCGCGGGGGGTGAGGCGTGAGCAGCCAAACACGAGCCACGTGCAGGGTGAAAGGAGGGGGAAGGGGGGGTGGGATGGAAATGAGGAGGGGAGGGGGGAGGGGGGGGGGGGGGCTTTACAAAATGAGCCCCCTCACCCGGCATGGCGGCACCCACCACCCATCGCTGCGGCGAGTTGTGTCTGTGCTCTGCCGGGGGGCGCCGAGGGGGTGGGGGTCACACCACGGTGCTGATGCGGTTCCCTGCCTTGGGTTTGGGGGGGGCCCTGGCTGGCTTGAGCCAGGGGGGAGGTGGGGCCCGGCAGGGGAGTGGGGGCTGAGGGGGGGTGTGGGGTGAAGGGGGGGGGCAGAGGTGGGTAGGAAGGATGGGGGGGGATAGGGGAGTGGGGGGGGCGGGTGATGGTGGTGATGGTGGTGGTGGTGGTGGTGGGGCGGGGGGGCCGGCCCCGCCGCCGCCGCCGCCCCCCCCCCCCCCCCACGGAGAGGTCCCCCGGTGGGGACCCCCCCCCAATGCCGCCGCCCCCCCCGAAAACGAAGTGCTTGGCGGCTGCGGGGGCTGGGGGGTGGCGGGGGGTGGTGGTGCGGGGGGGGGGGCCGGGGGGGTAAGCGTGGGCCAGCCCGTGGTGGGGGGGGCGCGGGGCTGTAAAGGGGCAGCGGGGAGAGGGGTTGGCGAGGGGGGCCGGGGGGGGCGCCCCCTCTTTTGCCCGGCCGGTGGAGGGTGTAATGGGGGGTGCGGGGGGGGGAACCCCCCACCGGGGGGGGCCGTGCTGCTGGGGGGGTGCCGACAGCGGGGGCTGGGGACCCCCGTGGAAGCGAGGGGGGGGCTCCGGCGGCGATGGCTGGGAGCGGCGGGGGGGGCGCGGGCCGAGCCGGAGGAGGGGGCTGCTGGGGGTAAGGGGGTGGCGGTGGGGGGCCCCGGCCCCCCTCCTGCCCCAGCCGCCCCCCCCCCCGGCCCCGTGGCAGTACTGAGCGTGGAGCGCCTGGAGCTTGGAGGGGCCCTCGGGGGGCTGGGGGGGCGCGGGGGGGGGGGTGATGGTGATGGGACGATGATGCCGAGGAAGAGGAGGCTGAAGCTGAGGTGGGACCCCCAGCGCCTGGGGGGGGGTCCCGGGGGTCCTTTACCCCTCCGGCTCCCGAAGAGGGACCCCAGGAAGGAGGAGGAGTTGGAGACGGGGCGGGGGGGCGGTTTGTAGCCGTCCGGGGCTCCCCCCGGGCCCCCCGGCGGCCCCCGAGCCTGGGGCCGGGGGCTGCTGATGATGGAGCCCTGCGGGAGGGGGGCGTGGTCAGGGGCGGGTTGGCCACGCCTCCTCCCCGCAGCGCTTCACCCCATTGGTGGGGTTAAGCTTTGGGCACGCCCACTCCCCCCTGCAACCCCCGCCCACCCCACCGGCCCTGCCAATCACCAGGCTCCGCCCCCCGAGCGCCGGCCCTCGCTCCTATTGGCGGGGCAGCCACTGAGTGACAGCGCCCCCTTCAGGCAAAGCCACGCCCCCTCCCCAGGGCTGTTGGGGGGGGGTGGTGAGGGGGTGTTGGGGGGGGGGGGGCTTTGGGGGGGGGGTCTCAGGGGGGCAGGGCCCCCCACTCACCTCGATGGTGCTGTCCAGGGACCCCACGCTGTTCCGCCGCCCCCGCTTGCCTGGGGTGGGGGGAAAGGGACACAGTTGAGGGGCAGGTGGGACCCCCCCCCAAGGACCCCAAAACTCCCCCAGGGACCCCCCCACCGCCCTCTTAGGGGACCCCAAAAGCCCCAGGGAACCCCCCCACACCCCAGGGGACCCTAAAACCCCCCCAAGGACCCCCCCACACACCCCCAATAGACCCCAAACCCCCCCCCAAGGACCCCCCCCCCCACCCCCCAGGTACCCCCCCCCACCCCCAATAGACCCCAACCCCCCCCCAAGGACCCCCCCACACCCCCCAGGTACCCCTCCACACCCCCAATAGGCCCCAAAACCCCCACATCCCCCTCGCCCCCCATTCCTTCCCCTCCCAGGCCCCCCAAACGCCCCTGAGGGATCCCCCAACACCCCCGAGGGGTCCCCCAATGCCCCCCAGGGGTCCCCCAGCCCTCCCTGGGCCCCCCCAGGGGTCCTCCAGCCCCTCCCAGGCCCCCCAAACCCCCCCGAGGGGCCCTCCAATGCCCCCGAGGGGTCCCCCAGCCCCTCCCAGGCCCCCCAAACCCTCCCGAGGGGTCCCCAAACCCCCCCGAGGGGTCCCCCAATGCCCCCCAGGGGTCCCCCTAACCCCCCCAGGGGTTCCCCAGCCCCTCCCAGGGGTCCCCAGCCCCTCCCAGGCCCCCCAACCCCCCCGAGGGCTCCCCAAACCCCCCCCGAGGGGCCCCCCAATGCCCCTGAGGGGTCCCCCAGCCCCTCCCAGGCCCCCCAAATCCCCCCGAGGGGCCCCCCAACGCCCCTGAGGGGTCCCCCAGCCCCTCCCAGGTTCCCCACAACCCCCCCAAAGGGTCCCCCAACACCCCCGAGGGGTCTCTGAGGGGTCCCCCAGCCCCTCCCAGGCCCCCCAAAGCCCCCCGAGAGGTCCCCCAATGCCCCCCAGGTGTCCCCCAGCCTCCCCGGGCCCCCCCAGGGGTCCCCCAGCCCCTCCCAGGCCCCCCAAACCCCCCCGAGGGGTCCCCCAATGCCCCTGAGGGGTCCCCCAAACCCCCCCAGGGGTCCCCCAGCCCCTCCCAGGCCCCCCAACCCCCCCCGAGGGATCCCCCAATGCCCCCCAGGGGTCCCCAAACCCCCCCAAAGGGTCCCCCAACGCCCCCGAAGGGTCCTCAAATCCCTCCCAGGCCCCCCAAACCCCCCCGAGGGGTCCCCCAATGCCCCTGAGGGGTCCCCCAGCCCTCCCAGGCCCCCAAAACCCCCCCAAGGGGTCCTCAAACCCCCCCGAGGGATCTCCCAATGACCCTGAGGGGTCCCCAAACCCCCCCGAGCAGCCCCCCAATGCCCCTCAGGGGTCCCCCAGCCCCTCCCAGGGGTCCCCAGCCCCCCCGAGGGGTCCCCAGCCCCGTCCCCTCACCGCTGTCGGACAGGTCGCGCAGGGAGCTGCTGAGGGCGCTGCGCTTGAGCCCCTCGCCGGGCCCGAAGGGCTCGTCCAGGCTGCTGCGGCTCAGCCCGTTGAGCGCCTCCCGGGGGGGCCCCCCGCCCCGCGCCCCCGACACCCCCTTCTGCTTCTCCAGCTCCGCTGCCGCCAGGCACCCCAGGCAGCCCCAGTCAGCCCCCCAGTCAGCCCAGCAACCCCCCCAGTCAGCCCAGCGACCCCCCAGTCAGCCCAGCGACCCCCCCAGTTAGCCTCCCAGTCAGCCCAGCGACCCCCCCAGTCAGCCCAGCAACCCCCCAGTCAGCCCAGTGACCCCCCAGTCAGCCCAGTGACCCCCCAGTCAGCCCAGTGCCCATTCCAGTGCCCCCATCTCCCCTCCCAGTGCCCCCATCTCCCCTCCCAGTGCCCCCATCTCCCCCATCTCCCCTCCCAGTGCCCCCAGCGCCCCCATCTCCCCTCCCAGCGCCCCCATCTCCCCTCCCAGTGCCCCCATCTCCCCTCCCAGTGCTCCCAGTGCCCCCATCTCCCCTCCCAGCGCCCCCAGCGCCACCCCAGCGCCCCGCTCACTCTCCACACGGTACTTCTCCATCCCCCCTCCCAGTGCCCCCATCTCCCCTCCCAGTGCCCCCAGTGCCCCCATCTCCCCTCCCAGCGCCCCCATCTCCCCTCCCAGCGCCCCCATCTCCCCCATCTCCCCTCCCAGTGCTCCCATCTCCCCTCCCAGCGCCCCCATCTCCCCCATCTCCCCTCCCAGCGCCCCCATCTCCCCCATCTCCCCTCCCAGTGCTCCCATCTCCCCGCCCAGCACCCCCATCCCCCCTCCCAGCGCCTCCATCTCCCCTCCCAGTGCCCCCAGCTCCCCCATCTCCCCTCCCAGCTCCCCCATCTCCCCTCCCAGCGCCCCCAGTGCCCCCCCAGCGCCCCCATCTCCCCTCCCACTGCCCCCATCTCCCCTCCCACTGCCCCCATCTCCCCTCCCAGTGCCCCCAGTGCCCCCCCAGCGCCCCCATCTCCCCTCCCAGCACCCCCATCTCCCCTCCCACTGCCCCCATCTCCCCTCCCAGTGCCCCCAGTGCCCCCCCAGCTCCCCAGCTCCCCTCCCACTGCCCCCATCTCCCCTCCCAGCACCCCCATCTCCCCTCCCAGTGCCCCCAGTGCCGCCCCAGCGCCCCGCTCACCCTCCACTCGGTACTTCTCCATCTCCTGCACCTCGGCCACGGACTCGCGCAGGTCGCTGGCGAAGCGCAGCCGGTCCTGGGGGCTGGGGGCGTTGAAGACGATGAGCACCTTCCGCTCGCCGCCTGGCGCCGCCGACAGCAGCTTGATGCCAAACTGGTAATCTGGGGGGGCACAGGTCAGGGGGGCACCCAGGGGCGTCCCACCGCCATGGGACACCATGGGGATGGGGATTGGGGGGCACCCAGGGGTGTTCCACCACCATGGGACACCATGGGGATGGGGATTGGGGGGCACCCGGGGGCGTCCCACCGCCATGGGACACCATGGGGATGGGGATGGGGGGGCACCCAGGGGTGTCCCACCGCCATGGGACACCATGGGGATGGGGATGGGGGGGCACCCAGGGGTGTTCCACCACCATGGGACACCATGGGGATGGGGATTGGGGGCACCCAGGGGCGTCCCACAACATGGGACACCATGGGGATGGGGATTGGGGGGGGGCACCCAGGGGTGTCCCACTGACATGGGACACGCTGGGGATGGGGATTGGGGGGGGCAGAGGTCAGGGGGGCACCCAGGGGCGTCCCACTGACACGGGACACCATGGGGATGGGGATTGGGGGGGGCAGAGGTCAGGGGGGCACCCAGGGGCGTCCCACCGCCATGGGACACCATGGGGATGGGGATTGGGGGGCACCCAGGGGCGTCCCACCGACACGGGACACGCTGGGGATGGGGATGGGGGGGCACCCAGAGGCGTCCCACCGACATGGGACATGCTGGGGATGGGGATGGGGGGGCACCCAGGGGCGTCCCACTGACACGGGACACCATGGGGATGGGGATTGGGGTGGGCAGAGGTCGGGGGGACACACTGGGGATGGGGGGCACCCAGGGGTGTCCCACCGACATGGGACACACTGGGGATGGGGATGGGGGGGGCAGAGGTCACAGGGGGCCCAGGATGCCCCCCTCCCAGTGCCCCGTCAACCATCCCAGTGCCCATCCCAGGACTCCCAGTGCCCCATCAGCCATCCCACTGCATCTCCCAGTGCTCCCAGTGCCCCCTCAAGCATCTCGGTGCCCATCCCAGTGCTCCCAGTGTCCCTCCCAGTGCACCCAACGCCCCTCCCAGTGCTCCCAGCGCCCCTCCCAGTGCCGCCAGCGCCCCTCCCAGTGCTCCCAGTGCCCCCAGCACCCCTCCCAGTGCCCCCAGAGGGCTCACAGGCGTTCTGGAAGAGCTGCATGTGCATCTCCACGAGGGGGAAGCTCTGCCTGAAGCTGTAGGTCACCAGGATCTTCTTCTTCTGGAAGATCTTTGTCACCTAACGAAGCCACCACGTCACCAGGGGGGCAGGGGCTGGTTCCCCAGCTCCCCCTCCCCAAAAAGCCACCCCCCAGGGGCACCCCCAGCCCGCTCACCACCAGCAGGTCGTTGAAGAGGAAGACCTCACGCTGGTGCAGGCCCAGGCGCTGGGGCCGGTTGGGGTCGGGGACCTCGTAGAGCTGGCAGCAGCACACCAAGCGCCGGTGGGGCAGGGACAGCACCTGGGGACAGGGTGGGGGGCTCAGCAGGGGCGTGGGACACCGCCACCCCCCACCCCTTGGTAGGGGTGGAACCCTTGGAGCTTCTAGAATGTCCCAGAGCAGTCACCAAGAGCAGCCTCCATGGGTCACCTTGAGTGTCCCACCATAGGATCACCTCGAACATCCCTCACTGGTCACCTAGAGCATCCTCCATGGGTCACCTTGAGTGCCCCACCATAGGATCACCTAGAACATCCCTCACTGGTCACTGACACCATCCTTCATGGGTCACCTTGAGTGCCCCACCATAGGATCACTTAGAACATCCCTCACTGGTCACTGAGGCCATCCTCCATGGGTCACCTTGAGTATCCCACCATTGGGTCACCTAGAACATCCCTCGCTGGTCACGTAGAGCATCCTCCACGGGTCACCTTGAGTGTCCCACCATTGGGTCACCTAGAACATCCCTCACTGGTCACTGACACCATCCTTCATGGGTCACCTTAAGTGTCCCACCATAGGATCACCTAGAACGCCCCCCACCATAGGGTCACCTAGAACGTCTCCCACCATTGGGTCACCTAGAATATCCCCCACCAGTCACTGACACCATCCTTCATGGGTCACCTTGAGTGTCCCACCATAGGATCACCTAGAACGTCCCCCACCATAGGGTCACCTAGAACGTCTCCCACCATTGGGTCACCTAGAACATCCCCCACCAGTCACTGAGACCATCCTCCATGGGTCACCTTTAATGTCCCACCATAGGTTCACCTAGAACATCCCCCACCATTGGGTCACCCAGAACGTCTCCCACCATTGGGTCACTAAGACCAGCCTCCATGGGTCACCCTGAGTGTCCCACCATAGGATCACCTAGAACATCCCCCACCAGTCACTGAGACCAGCCTCCACGGGTCACCTTTAATGTCCCACCATAGGGTCACCTAGAACGTCTCCCACCATTGGGTCACCTAGAACATCCCCCATCAGTCACTGAGACCAGCCTCCACGGGTCACCCTGAGCATCCCACCACAGGATCACCTAGAACACTCCCCCCACCAGCCACCTAGAACCCATCCCACCCCCCAAGATGAACCCACCGGCTTCTTGCCAACGATCATGCGCTCGACGGCCTGGACCTGGGAGACGTGGTCGTCGTTGGTGCGCAGCTCCCGGCTCTGGATGCGTTGGTAGATGCCCACCAGCATGTCCCGAGGGATGTCCTCCCCGTTGTCCACCCCTGTGGCACACCCAGCGTGTCCCCCACGGCTGCGGAACCCCGAGGGGGACGCGGGTGGCGGGGTAGGGTGGGGAGGGGGACGGGTGCGTGCTCCTCACCCCGGAGGTTCTTGATGAAGTCCTCCAGCTTCATCTTGCGCTCGGCCTTGACGCTGGGGCTGTACATGTCGGTGTTGAGCAGGATGATGGCGAAGGCCAGGATGAAGATGGTGTCCGGGTTGCGGAACTGGCGCAGCAGGGCCGCGTTACACACGCAGTAGCGCTGGCTGCGGGGGCAGGACAGTCCCACCAGGGCCCGTGGGCTCAGGGTGCCCCACGGCCATCCCCACATCACAGGGATGGCCTCTGCACCCCCCTAACGACTCGCATGGTACGGCCCGGGGCGCCCCCCCCGGCTTGTGGGGACACCACTGCTAATGTTCTCCTCAGCCAGAGGGTCAGCTGGTGCCATGGGGGCCACCAGCCCTGATGTCCCCCCCTGCTTGGTCCATTGAGTCACCTAGAACATCATCCAACCCCATGGGGGCCACCAGCCCTGACATCCCCCTGATTGGTCCATAGAGTCACCTAGAACATCACCCAACCCCTGATGTCCCACCATTTGGTCCATAGGGTCACCTAGAACATCACCCAACCCTACGTGTCCAAACACCCGCCGGTTTGGTCCATAGGGTCACCTAGAACATCACCCAACCCCACATGTCTCACCACCCCTGAAGTCCCCCAACTTGGTCCATAGGGTCACCTAGAACATCACCCAATCCCATGGGGGCCACCAGCCCTGATGTCCCCCCCTGCTTGGTCCATAGGGTCACCTAGAACATCACCCAACCCCACGTGTCCCACCACCCCTGAAGTTCCCCCACTTGGTCCATAGGGTCACCTAGAACCTCACTCCATGGTGACCACACCACGAGGTGCCACAGCCCAGTGGCCTTCCCAGCATCAGCAGGGGGGACACGGGGGGGACGACAAGGCCACTCACCTGAAGGCCTCGATCAAGCGCTCGACCTTCTGGGCCTCCCCCTGCACCCGAATGTGGGACTGGAACTTGCGCAGGGCCTCGTCCAGCTCCATCCCAGAGAAATCCATCTCGTCCACCACGCAGCTGCCAGGAGAACCCCCCAACACACACACACAGCCCTCAATCCCGGGGTGACCCCCCTCCCCCCCTCAAAAGCCACCCCACCAGGGGGTCCCCCACCCCCCAGCCCTGCCCCTCCTCACTCCAGAACGTCGCGGTTGAACTGCTTCTGCCGGTTGCCCAGGAACTCGCCGATCATCTGCCGGCTCAGCCCCTTCCTCTCCAGGATGAAGTGGGCCACCCCCACCGGCGTGTCCGAGAGGAAGCCCCTCTCGATCAGGTACTGGATCCCCTTCTCCGGCTTCCTGCAAAGATGGGGGACACCGGGTCACCCCGACCCGCCGTGGGGCTCGGTGTTTCCTCACGGTTGTTGGGTGACCTAGAACATCACCTCCTCCTGGCTGTAGGACCACCTCAATGTCCCCCGTGGTGGGTCACCTGGGATGGCACCCTGGCTGCCCCATTGGGGCACCTAGAACGTCACCGTGGCCCTGTGACAGGGCCACCGAGCTCACCCTGGCCTTGCTATGGGCCACCAAGGCCACCTGGGCCTTGCCATGGGCCTACAAGGTCACCCTGGTCTTGCTCTGGGCCACCAAGGCCACCTTGGCCTTGCTCTGGGCCACTTTGGCCTTGCTATGGCCACCAAGGTAACCCTGGCCTTGCTCTGGCCACCAAGACCACCTTGGCCTTGCTCTGGCCACAGAGGTCACCCTGGCCTTGCTCTGGGCCACCAAGGCCACCTTGGCCTTGCTCTGGGCCACTTTGGCCTTGCTCTGGCCACCAAGATCACCCTGGCCTTGCTCTAGACCACCAAGACCACCTTGGCCTCGCCGTAGGATCACCTAGAACATCACCCTACCTCCACCGCGACCACCCCCAGGCCCACCAGCCCCCACCTCACCTCCGACACGGGGTCCCACCACCCTCCCCACACCCCCTCCCTCCACCACAGTGACCCCCCCCCACCCCACACCCCCCCCCCAACCACGGTGACCCCCCCACCCCACGCCCCCCCCAGCCCCTCACTTGTTGAAGAGGTTGAGGCCGATGCGGTACTGGCGCCGCTGCACCACGTCGTTGTTGAGCGCCGGCGAGTCCCAGCTCTGCCGCGGTTCCCGCTGGTACGTGGCTTTCCCGGGGGGGCCCGAGGGGCCGGGGGGCTGCGGGGGGGCAGCAGGAGGCGGAGGGGGTGGCGGAGGGGGTCTCCGTAAGCTGTCCCGCGACGAGGAACCCGAGGAGCAGTTGAGGGTCTCGTTGGAGTTGGAGCTGCTCCCCAGACTCTCGTTGTCGCCCTCCGAGCCTTCCTCGGCTGCGGGGGGCGGTGGGGGGCCGGTGGGGGGCGCTGGGGGGGGGTCGGAGTGGAAGCAGCGGTGGGGGGGGCCGGGTCGGGGTAAGGTGCCCCCCCCGGCGCCGTCGGGTTCATAGGGACCCCCCCGGTTGATGGAGCCGCGGTCGGAGCGGTCGCTGAGGTCGGCTGAGCTGTCGCTGGGGGGCTCGACCGTCAGCAAAGGGGGGTGCCCCCCCCCGCCCCCCCCGGCGCCCCCCACCCCGCGCCCCCGGCACTCTAAGCACGGGGGGCCGCGGCGAGAAGGTTCCTCGGGACCCCCACCCCACCGTTCCGATGGGCCGGGGGGGTTGGTGGGGGGTGGTGGAGGAGGTGGAGGAGCTGGGGGTGGAGGGGGACCCCCGGTTTCGGGGGGGGGCTCCGGGCTGGGGGGTCGCTCGGGGGAGCGGGGGGAACCCGGGAGCCCCTCGTCCAGGTAGAGGGTGACGTCGCTGGCGGAGGTGGCGGCGCTGTCGCCTGCGGGGGGGGCCGGGGCGCCCGGGGGGACCCCTCGCCCACCCCCCAGCGCCTCGTCGATGGAGGCAGCCAAGGACTTCACCTGGGGGGGGACAGGATGGGGACCCCCCCGTCAGCACCCCATGTCCAGCCTCACCCCACACAGACCCACCCTGGCCCCCCAGGTGCCCCTGACTCCTGTGACCCCCCTGAGGCCCCCATGACCCCCATGCCCCTAGTGACCCCTATGACCCCCCCCAACCCCTGTGACCCCCCGCGACCCCCATGGTCCCATCACCCCCATGACTCCCATGACCCCCCATATCCCTGTGACCCCCACACCCCCCCATGCCCGTCACCCCCATGACCCCCCAACCCCATGACCCCCCCAAAACCCCTGTGACCTCCCATGACCCCCACAGCCCCATGACCCCCACAGCCCCCCCCAGCCCCATCACCCCTGTGACCCACATGACCCCTGTAACCCCCCCATATCCCCATGACCCCCACAACCCCTGTGACCCCCCACGACCCCCATGGCCCCATGACCCCCCCCAACCCCTGTGACCCCCCACGACCCCCACAGCCCCATGACCCCCCCAGCCCCCCCCAGCCCCATCACCCCTGTGACCCCCATGACCCCCCCAACCCCCGTGACCCCCCCCAACCCCCATGGCCCCATGACCCCCCCCCAACCCCTGTGACCCCCCCAGGACCCCCACAACCCCATGACCCCCACAGCCCCCCCCAGCCCCATCACCCCTGTGACCCCCATGACCCCCCCAACCCCCGTGACCCCCCCCAACCCCCATGGCCCCATGACCCCCCCCAACCCCTGTGACCCCCCAGGACCCCCACAGCCCCATGACCCCCTCAGGCCCCCCCAGCCCCATCACCCCTGTGACCCCCCCATATCCCCATGACCCCCACAACCCCCCCCAGCCCCATCACCCCTGTGACCCCCATGACCCCCCCAACCCCCATGGCCCCATGACCCCCACAACCCCCGTGACCTCCCACGACCCCCATGGCCCCATGACCCCCCCCAACCCCTGTGACCCCCCAGGACCCCCATGGCCCCATGACCCCCCCCAACCCCTGTGACCCCCCAGGACCCCCACAGCCCCATGACCCCCACAACCCCATGACCCCCACCGCCCCCCCCAGCCCCATCACCCCTGTGACCCCCATGACCCCCCCGACCCCCGTGACCCCCCCAACCCCCATGGCCCCATGACCCCCCACAACCCCCACGACCCCCCCCAACCCCTGTGACCCCCCATGACCTCCACAGCCCCATGACCCCCCCCACTCCCCCTCGTCCCCATCACCCCCGCAACCCCCCACACCCCCCCAGGCCCCCCTCACACCCCCCCACACCCCCCAGGCCCCCCTACCTGCTGCGCAAAGGCCTCCTCCAAATCAGCTCCACCGGGCCCGAAATCAGCCGACGCCGAGAGCTGCCGGGGGGGGCTTCCCGCGCCCCCCACCCCGGGACCCCCAACCGCCGCCACCCCTTCAACGGGACCCCCTCCACCTCCACCCCCCCCATCCAAGCCAGCTCGACAAGACCCCCCGTAACGCGCCGCCCTGCGGGGTCCCCCCAACACCCCCTCGTCCAGCGAGGCGGGTTTGCCCTGGAAATAAGGGGGGGGCGGCGGTGGGGGTCCCGGTGCCGGGGCCGGGGGTCCGCGGTCGTACTCCTCGAAGGAGAACTGGAGGCGCAGGCCGGGCAGCGCCAGGCGCCGCGCTCGCCCGCCCTCGCTGCGCAGCCGCTCGAACTTCTGCGCCATGCGGTAGCGCCGGAAGGCGGCCTGGATGGTGCGCGCCGCGCGCCGCGTGCGGAAGTAACCCCCGTACTTGCGCTCCAGCATCTCCACCTGCGGCACCGGGACGGGGAGAAGGGGAGGTGGGGAGGGGGATGTGGGGAGAGGGATGTGGGGAGAGGGATGGGGATGTGGGGAGAGGGATGGGGATGTGGGGTGAGGGATGTGGGGTGGTGGATGTGGTGGTAGGGATGGGGACGTGGGGATGGGGATGTGGGGATGGGGATGTGGGGAGGGGGATGTGGGGTGGGGATGTGGGGAGGGGGATGTGGGGTGGGAATGTGGGGAGAGGGATGGGGATGTGGGGTGGGGATGTGGGGACAAGGATGTGGTGGCAGGGATGGGGACATGGGGAGGGGGATGTGGGGAGAGGGATGTGGGGATGGGGATGGGGACGTGGGGAGGGGGATGGGGACGTGGGGAGGGGGATGGGGATGTGGGGAGGGGGATGTGGGGAGAGGGATGTGGGGAGAGGGATGGGGATGTGGGGATGGGGATGTGGGGAGGGGGACGTGGGGAGGGGGATGTGGGGATGGGGATGTGGGGAGAGGGATGTGGATGTGGGGTGGGGATGTGGTGGTAGGGATGGGGACATGGGGAGGGGGATGTGGGGAGGGGGATGGGGATGTGGGGTGATGGATGTGGTGGTAGGGATGGGGACGTGGGGATGGGGATGTGGGGATGGGGACGTGGGGAGCGGGATGTGGGGAGAGGGATGTGGATGTGGGGTGGGGATGTGGTGGTAGGGATGGGGACATGGGGAGGGGGATGTGGGGAGGGGGATGGGGATGTGGGGTGATGGATGTGGTGGTAGGGATGGGGACGTGGGGATGGGGATGTGGGGATGGGGACATGGGGATGGGGACGTGGGGAGCGGGATGTGGGGAGAGGGATGGGGATGTGGGGTCATGGATGTGGTGGTGGGGATGGGGACGTGGGGAGGGGGATATGGGGATGGGGACGTGGGGATGGGGACATGGAGATGGGGACATGGGGAGGGGGATGTGGGGATGGGGATGTGGGGAGGGGGACGTGGGGAGGGGGATGGGGATGTGGGGTGGGGATGTGGGGTGGTGGATGTGGTGGTAGGGATGGAGATGTGGGGAGTGGGACGTGGGGATGGGGATGGGGATGTGGGGATGGGGACATGGGGATGGGGACGTGGGGAGGGGGATGGGGACGTGGGGAGGGGGATGTGGGGAGAGGGGTGGGGATGTGGGGTGATGGATGTGGTGGCAGGGATGGGGACATGGGGATGGGGATGGGGATGTGGGGATGGGGATGTGGGGATAGGGACATGGGGTGAGGGATGGGATGTGGGGTGGGGATGTGGGGTCATGGATGTGGTGGCAGGGATGGGGACGTGGGGATGGGGATGGGGATGTGGGGATGGGGACATGGGATGGGGATGTGGGGAGGGGGACGTGGGGTCATGGATGGGGATGTGGGGATGGGATGTGGGGAGAGGGATGGGGATGTGGGGTGGGGATGTGAGGTCATGGATGGGGACATGGGGACAAGGATGTGGTGGCACAGATGGGGATGTGGGGATGGGGACATGGGGTCATGGATGGGGACACGGGGATGGGGATGGGGACGTGGATATGGGGATGGGGATGTGGGGTCATGGATGGGGACGTGGGGATGGGATGTGGGGAGAGGGATGGGGATGTGGGGTCATGGATGGGGACATGGGATGGGGACATGGGGATGGGGACGTGGGGATGGGGATGGGGACAGGGATGTGGTGGCAGGGATGGGGGATGTGGGGACACGGATGGGGATGTGGGGACACAGGGGCACCAGAGGTGGACATGGGGACACGGGGGGGACATGGGAGGACACGGGGGGGGTGACACAGGGCAGGAGAAGGACCTTGCTGAGCCAACGCCTGGTGCCATCCCCAGGGAGGGGACACAGGGACCTCACATGGTGACACCCCCATCTCCAGGGACAGGGACCCTCTGGGGGGGCTGGGGACCGTCCAGGGGGGTTGGGGACCATGTGGGGGGGCTGGGGACCCTCTGGGGGGGCTGAGGACCACCCGGGGGGGGGGTTGGGGACTGTCTGGGGGGGTTGGGGACTGTCCAGGGGGGTTGGGGACTGACTGTCTGGAGGGGTTGGGGACAATTTGGGGGGCCTGGGGACCAGCTAGGGAGGTTGGGGACCACTTGGGGGGGCTGAGGACCACCCGGGGGGGGGGTTGGGGACTGTCTGGAGGGGCTGGGGACTGTCCAGGGGGGTTGGGGACTGTCCAGGGGGGTTGGGGACCCTCTGGGGGGGCTGAGGACCACCCGGGGGGGGCTGGGGACTGTCTGGGTGGGCTGGGGACTGTCCAGGGGGGTTGGGGACCATGTTGGGGGGCTGAGGACCACCCGGAGGGGGGTTGGGGACTGTCTGGGGGGGGCTGGGGACTGTCCAGGGGGGTTGGGGACCATGTTGGGGGGCTAGAGACCATGTGGGGGGGCTGGGGACCACCCGGGGGGGAGGTTGGGGACTGTCTGGAGGGGGCTGGGGACTGTCCAGGGGGGTTGGGGACCATGTGGGGGGGCTGGGGACCCTCTGGGGGGGCTGAGGACCATGTGGGGGGGCTGGGGACCCTCTGGGGGGGCTGAGGACCACCCGGGGGGTGTTGGGGACTGTGTGGGGGGTGCTGGGGACCGTCTGGGGGGGCATCTGGGGGTCCCCCCGGGTACCTTCTTGTCCTGCAGGTCGGTGGAGAGCTCGTAGCTGTCGCTCAGAGCCTTCGGCCTCTTGCTCTCCTCCTCCTCCTCCTGCTTGCGCAGGGCCACGCTGGCGGGCTGGGGTGGCAGGCGGGGCCAACCCAGAGCCGGGGACCCCCCCGTACCGGGTGCCCCCCCTGACCCCCCGGGCGCTTGGGGGGCGGGTTGAGGCAGACCCCGGTACGGGGCTGGGGGGCGCCCGGGGCTGTCGGGTCCCAGCCCCCCCAGTTCGCTGCCCGGCGCTTCGCCGTCCACGCTGCGGGGACACCGCGTCACCCCCACGCCGGGACCCCCCGGGACCCCCTGAGGGGCAGCCCCCCCATAGCCCCCAGACCCCCACAGCCCCCCCCCCGGGGACCCCCAGAGGGGCAGCCCCCCCATAGCCCCACAGCCCCCCACAGCCCCCCCCCCGGGGACCCCCAGAGGGGCAGCCCCCCCATACCCCCCACAGCACTCCCCCCAGACCCCCACAGGGGACCCCCAGAGGGGCAGCCCCCCCATAGCACCCCAGACCCCCACAGTGGACCCCCAGAGGGGCAGCCCCCCCATAGCCCCCCCAGACCCCCCAGAGACCCCCTGAGAGGTGCCCATGAGACACACCCCCACCCCCAAATTATCCCCCCCCCGACCCGCCGCTGAGACCCCACTAAGGGGCCTGAGGGGGCTGTGGGGGTGGGTGGACATGGGGTGTGGGGACAGACAGACAGGGGGACAGGGACTTGGGGACAGACGGACATGGGGGACGGGGACTTGGGGACAGATGGACATGGGGAGTGGGGACTTGGGGACAGACAGACATGGGGGACAGGGACTTGGGGACAGACAGACATGGGGGACGGGGACTTGGGGACAGATGGACATGGGGGACAGGGACTTGGGGACAGATGGACATGGGGAGTGGGGACTTGGGGACAGACAGACATGGGGGACAGGGACTTGGGGACAGATGGACATGGGGAGTGGGGACTTGGGGACAGACAGACATGGGGGACAGGGACTTGGGGACAGATGGACATGGGGAGTGGGGACTTGGGGACAGATGGACATGGGGGACAGGGACTTGGGGACAGACAGATGTGGGACATGGGGACAGATGGACACTGAGATGTGGGGACAGACAGACACAGGGACACAGATGGACATGGGGCACAGGGACTTGGGGAGAGACGGACATGAGGTGTGGGGACAGACAGATGTGGGGTGTGGGGACTTAGGGACAGACGGACACGGGGCACGGGGACAGAGGGACATGGGGCACAGAGACTTGGGGACACACAGACATGGGGTGTGGGGACAGATGGACATGAGGCATGGGGACAGAGGGACATGGGGCATGGGGACAGACAGATGTGGGGTACGGGGGGACATGGGGACAGATGGACACTGAGATGTGGGGACAGACAGACACAGGGTACAGGGACATGGGCACAGATGGATGTGGGCTGTGGGGCCATGGGGACAGACGGACACAGGGCGTGGGGACAGACAGACACTGGGCATGGGGACAGACAGACACGGGGTGCTGGGACAGACGGACACAGGCTGTAGGGACAGACAGACACTGGGCGTGGGGACAGACAGACACTGGGCGTGGGGACAGACAGACACGGGGTGCTGGGACAGACGGACACAGGCTGTAGGGACAGACAGACACTGGGCGTGGGGACAGACAGACACTGGGCGTGGGGACAGACACTGGGCGTGGGGACAGACAGACACTGGGTGCTGGGACAGACAGACAGACACTGGGTGCGGGGACAGACAGACACTGAGATGTGGGGACAGACAGACACAGGGTGAGGGGACAGACAGACACTGGGCGTGGGGACAGACAGACAGACACAGGCTGCAGGGACAGACAGACACTGGGCATGGGGACAGACGGACACTGGGTGCAGGACAGACAGACAGACACTGGGTGTGGGGACAGACAGACACAGGCTGCAGGGACAGACAGACACTGGGCGTGGGGACAGACGGACACTGGGTGCAGGGACAGACAGACAGACACTGGGTGTGGGGACAGACAGACACAGGCTGCAGGGACAGACAGACACTGGGCGTGGGGACAGACGGACACTGGGTGCAGGGACAGACAGACAGACACTGGGTGTGGGGACAGACAGACACAGGCTGCAGGGACAGACAGACACTGGGCGTGGGGACAGACGGACACTGGGTGCAGGGACAGACAGACAGACACTGGGTGTGGGGACAGACAGACACAGGCTGCAGGGACAGACAGACACTGGGCGTGGGGACAGACGGACACTGGGTGCAGGGACAGACAGACAGACACTGGGTGTGGGGACAGACAGACACAGGCTGCAGGGACAGACAGACACTGGGCGTGGGGACAGACGGACACTGGGTGCAGGGACAGACAGACAGACACTGGGTGTGGGGACAGACAGACACAGGCTGCACAGGACAGACAGACACTGGGCGTTGGGGACAGACGGACACTGGGTGCAGGGACAGACAGACAGACACTGGGTGTGGGGACAGACAGACACAGGCTGCAGGGACAGACAGACACTGGGCGTGGGGACAGACGGACACTGGTGCAGGGACAGACAGACAGACACTGGGTGTGGGGACAGACAGACACAGGCTGCAGGGACAGACAGACACTGGGCGTGGGGACAGACGGGACACTGGGTGCAGGGACAGACAGACAGACACTGGGTGTGGGGACAGACAGACACAGGCTGCAGGGACAGACAGACACTGGGTGCAGGGACAGACAGACAGACACAGGCTGCAGGGCCCCGGCGCCGCCCAGACCCGCCAGCCGCGGGGACAGACAGACGGACACAGCCCCTCCCCCCATCCCCCCCCAGACACCCGCCAGCCCCGGGGGGGGTCCCAGACGTCGGCGCTCCCCCTCCCCCCGCGGGGGACCCAGGCGTCCGGTTAAAGGGGGGGTGGGGGCAGCGTGGGGCGGGGGGGGGGGGGGTCCCCAAAAACCCGAGGTGGGGGGGGGGTGTCCCCAATGCTCCTCTGGGGTGGTGGGGGTCCCCAAAAGTCCGGGAGGGGGGAGGGGAAGATGCAGAAGACCTGGGGGTAGGGGTGGGGTAATGATGGGGGGTGGGGTGGGAGGGGGGTTGTGGGGGGGTCCAGAAGGGGGGGGTGGGATTTTGGGGGGGGGGGGGTCCCCCGACTCACCCGTGCAGCAGCGCTGCCGGAGCGGCCCCGCCGCCGGTCGCCGTGGCACTGCAGGCACCACATCGCGGGGGGGACGGGGGGGGGGGCAAAAGGGGGGTGGGGGGCACCCCACGGAGGGGGAGGGGAGGGATTTGGGGGGTGGGGGTGGGGGGCCGGGCCGCTCCGCAGCAGCACCAGGCCCCGCTCGGCCGGTGGAGGAGCTGGGGGGGGGGGGGGTGGGGGGGAGGGAGGAGCCGGAGGAGCGACCCCCCCCCACCCCCCCCCCTCCATTCCCTTTCCCCCCCCCCCATCCCCCCGGTCTGCGCGTGCCCGGACACCGGGGCCCCCTCGGGGGGGGGGGGGGGCACAGGATATGGGTGGGTCCCCCCCCGGGGGGGGTGCTTCAGATGGGGGGGGGGGGGGGGGAATTGTGTGGGTCTCCCCCCAAAATAGGGGTGGGGGGAGCCCGGACGCCTGAGTCCCCTGATGGGGGGGGGGGCTGCCCACCAATATTTGGGGAGGGGGACACACACACCCCCCCCCCGATGCCTGGATGGGGGGGGGAGCGGGCTGGGATGCCCCCGCTGGGATGGGGGGGTTGTGCCCCCCCCAGTGTGTAGGGTGGGGGTGGGGGGGGTCACACCAGCACCCTCTCCCCCCTCCCATAAAGGGGGGTCCTGGATTTGGGGGTGGGGGGGGGATTTGGGGGGGGGTCTGGGCTCCCCCGGGTCCCAGGCGCACGCGCGGAGCGAGGCGCCCCCCCCCCCGGGGTTGGCGGTTGCCATGGAGACGCGGGGGCGGGGGCCGGCGCGGTTGGCCGGGGCTGCTGTTGCCATGGAGACGCGGCGGGGGATGGAGGGAGCGCGGGGGGGGGGGGGATCCGGCGGGGGGAGGGGTGGGGGGGGGGAAGGAGGGGGGGGGAGGGGGGTGGGTCCCGGACGCCTGGGTCCCCGCGCGAGCCCCGCCCCCCCCCTTGTCACCGCCCTCTCCCCAAAATAGCCCGAGGATGGAGGCGTCGCCATGGCAACCGCCCCCAAACATCCCGCCCCACCCCCCCATCATACAGCCGGCGGGGCGGGGCCTATAGATCCTGGGAGCCTATAGGGGGCTATAGGTCTTGGGGGAGGGAGAAGGGGGGTCCACACAGCCCTGGGGATCCATATGGGCCTCTATAGGGCCCCCAGGGCTGTATATGGGGCCCCTATAGGTCCTGCTGCCACCCTATAGAGCCCTGGGGTCCCTATAGGTGCCTTAGGTACCTATAGGTCCCTATAGATCCCCTATAAGACCCTGAGATCCCTATAAGTCCCTATAGGTCCCTGGGGATCCATAGGGCCCCTATAGGCCCCTGGGGTCCCTATAGGCCCCTGGGGATCCATACAGGCCCTATAGGTCCCTGGGGTCCCTATAGGTCCCCTATAGGTCCTTGGGGCCCCTATAAATCCCTGGGGATCCATAGGTCCCTATAAGTCCACAGAGAGCTACAAGGACCCCCTATACATCCCCCCGGGTCTGTATGACCCCTATAGGTCCCAGAGCACCACGCAGCCCCCAGGGAAACCTGCCCACCCCCTACACTATCCATAGGGGCTCTGTGAGCCCTTCACAGCCCGGGGGAGAGGGGGTGAGCAGCCTACAGAGCACATGGAGGGGGGGGGCTATAGAGCCCCTATAGATCATCAAGGGGGCATATAGCCCCTACAGAGCACCAGGAGGGCCTATAGAGCCCCTATAAAGCACTGGGAAGGGGCCTATAGAGCCCCTATAGAGCACCGGGGGGGGGGGTATATGGTCCCTATAGGGCACTGCGGGGGGCCTATAGAGCCCCTATAGAGCACGAGGTGGGAGCCTATAGCCCCTATAGGGCACTGGGGTGGGGAGGGGGGCTCTTACCTGTGGGTGGGGGGAGGTTGGAGGCGGCCGATGAGGACCCACGGGTGGCACCCTGGAGGGGGGGACGGACGGACGGCGACGGACGGACGATGGATGGAGGGGGGGGGACATGGACAGAGGGATGGACAGAGGGTACGGACAGGGGGGTGGGACAGATGGACGGGGGAATGGACAGACGGACAGAGGGCTACTCCTCCCTGTGGACAGACAGACAGACGGATGGACGGGGGGGGGGGGGTGTGGATGGACGGACAGACAGACGGATGGACGGGGGGGGGTGTGGATGGACGGACAGACAGACGGATGGACCGGGGGGGGTGTGGATGGACGGACAGACAGACGGATGGATGGGGGGGGTGTGGATGGACGGACAGACAGACGGATGGATGGGGGGGGTGTGGATGGACGGACAGACAGACGGATGGATGGGGGGGGGGGGTGTGGATGGACGGACAGACAGACGGATGGACGGGGGGGGGGTGTGGATGGATGGACAGACAGACGGATGGACGGGGGGGGGGGGGTGAGGATGGATGGACAGACAGACGGATGGATGGGGGGGGTGTGGATGGACGGACAGGACAGACGGATGGATGGGGGGGGTGTGGATGGATGGACAGACAGACGGATGGATGGGGGGGGGGGTGTGGATTGGACGGACAGACAGACGGATGGACGGGGGGGGTGTGTGGATGGATGGACAGACAGACGGATGGACCGGGGGGGGTGTGGATGGACGGACAGACAGACGGATGGACGGGGGGGGGGGGTGTGGATGGATGGACAGACAGACGGATGGACCGGGGGGGGTGTGGATGGATGGACAGACAGACGGATGGATGGGGGGGGTGTGGATGGACGGACAGACAGACGGATGGATGGGGGGGGGGTGTGGATGGACGGACAGACAGACGGATGGACGGGGGGGGGGGTGTGGATGGATGGACAGACAGACGGATGGACCGGGGGGGGTGTGGATGGACGGACAGACAGACGGATGGATTGGGGGGGGGGGTGTGGATGGACGGACAGACAGACGGATGGGGGGGGGGAAAGAGGAGAGAAAACACGAGTCAAGAGCCGGAGGGGGGGGGATGGGGACGGACACACGGACACGGGGGGGGAAGGGACACAAGGGAGGGGTGGGAAGGGGTGGGAAGGGGTGGGGGGGAGGTGGGGGGCATGGGGGTGGGCGTGCAAGGCCCGTGTGTGTGAGGGGGGGGTGGGGGGTGGGGTGAGGCTCACGTGGTGTCACACACACACCCCCCCCTCGTGCGAGGCGTCGCACGCGCTTGTGCAAGGTCACACGGCCCCTCCCACAGCCTTGCACACCCATGGGTGGCCTTGCACACCCCATGGACGGTGTCACACGCCCTTGCACGCCTGTGCACAGCATTGCACACCCACGGCTCACACCCTCACAACGGCCTTTCACACTCATGGATGGCGTTGCACGCCCATGGGACAGCCCCTTGCACACCCATGGACAGCCTCTTGCCTGGCCTTACACACTCATGGGTGGCCTTGCACACCCTTGCACAGGGTTGCACACCCACAGAGGGTGTCGCACACCCGTGCACAGGGTTGCACACCCTCACACGCTGTGGCACACCCATGCACAGGGTTGCACACCCACAGAGAGTGTCCACACACCCTTGCACAGCGTTGCACACCCACGGAGGGTGTCACACACCCATGGGTGGTGTTGCACACCCATGCACAGGGTTGCACACCCATGGGAGGGCCCTCGCACAGCATCACACACACCCACAGAGGGTGTTGCACACCCATGCTCAGGGTTGCACACCCACAGAGGGTGTCACACACCCACAGCCGGTGTCACCCGCCCCGTCGCGGTGTCACCACCCCCCATCCCCCACCCCTCGAGCTGGGGTGCTGGGGTGGGGGTGGGGGTCTCCCCACGACTGGGGGTCTGTGAGGACACGGGGGGTGGGTCCCTGGTTGCCATGGTGACGCGTGTGTCCCCTCCCTGGTGCTGTCAGCACTGTCACCCGCTGCCTGCGCCGTTGCCTGGCAACCGCCCTGGCAACGCACCCCCGGCTGGGGGGGCACAGGGACCACCCCCACCCCCACCCCCTCCCCACGCCCTTGTCACGACACGACAGGGCCTGTCGCGACAGAGGGTCCTGTCACAACACGTCCACGTCGCCCCTGTTGTGACAGGGGGGGTGTGTGTGTGTTTGGGGGGGGGCGCTCACGACACCTCAGCCCCGTCGCGACACGCCGGGTCCTGTCGCGATAGACGAGCCCCGTCGCGACAGGGCAGCTCTGTCACGACACCTCGGCGACCCCCCCCCCCCTCGCGGGACCCAGGCGTCTGGGGGGGGTGATGGGAAGGGGGGAGGGGATGGGAAAGGGGGGAGGGTGTGGGGATGGGGGAGGGGTCACAGGGAGGGGGGAGGGGCCGCACTGACCTCACTGTCCTCGAGCTGTCCCGGTCCGACCTGGGGGGGAGGGGGGAT
>JAJHSY010000052.1:0-48640 GCA_020800305.1 Porphyrio hochstetteri | reverse complement strand
AGGGAGGGGCATCACCTGGCTGAGGGGACACACAGGGAGGGGCATCACCTGTCCAGGGGGACACACAGGGGTGGCATCACCACCTCTCCACAGCTGACCCTCCCTGGTGCTGCGTGCAGGCCTCACGCAGGCCTCGCTCCCACCCAGGACAGGCCTCAGGGTGCCTGAGCCCAAACTGGGGGGGTGTGGGTGTGTGAGGGGGGGGTGTGTGTGAGGGGGGGGTGTCTCTACACCTGTGTGTGTCCCCCCCCAGATCGAGTACTTCAGCAACGAGCCCATCGTGGAGCTGGTGGAGCAGCCACACCGGGGGATCCTGGCGCTGCTGGATGAGGCCTGTCTGGCCGCCGGCACCGTCACCGACCCCCTGTTCCTGTCCTCCATGGACACCCGCCTGGGCCAGCACCCCCACTACTCCAGCCGCAAGGTGTGTGGGTGGGGGGGGAGGCAGAGTGGGTCATAGGAGAGGGTTTTGGGTTGGGGGTGGGGGGGAAAGATAAGGGGTTAACCCCCCCCTCCTTTGTGCCCCCCCCCCCCAGCTCTGCCCCACGGATAAGACGATGGAGTTCGACAGGGATTTCAGGATCAAGCACTATGCTGGAGATGTCACGTAAGGGGGGGGGGGCAAGGAGGGGGTGGCGGGGGTATTTTGGGGTGGGGGCACCATACTGGGGGAGTTTGGGTGGGGGTGGGTGGGATTAGGGGGTGTAGGGGGTCTCGGGAAGGGGTTGGAGTTGACTGCGGGGCCTTGACTGGGGGGGTGTAGGGGGTCTTGGGGGGGTGTAGGGCTCTTGGGAGGGGGCTGGGGGTGGGTGGGGTATTTTGGGGCTGGGGGCACCATATTGGGGGGTTTGGGTGGGGGTGGGTGGGATTATGGGGCGTAGGGGGTCTTGGGAAGGGGTTGGAGTTGACTGCAGGGCCTTGACTGGGGGGGTGTAGGGGGTCTTGGGGGGGTGTAGGGCTCTTGGGAGGGGGCTGGGGGTGGGTGGGGGGCACCATATTGGGGGGTTTGGGTGGGGGTGGGTGGGATTATGGGGTGTAGGGGGTCTCGGGAAGGGGTTGGAGTTGACTGCAGGGCCTTGACTGGGGGGGGTGTAGGGGGTGTTGGGGGGGTGTAGGGGCTCTTGGCAGGGAGCTGGGGGGGTTATTTTGGGGTGGGGGGCACCATATGGGGGGGTTTGGGTGGGGGTGGGTGGGATTAGGGGGTGTAGGGGGTCTTGGGAGGTGGTTGGAGTTGACTGCAGGGCCTTGACTGGGGGGTGTAGGGGGTCTTGGGAGGGGTCTGGAAGTGGGGGGAGGGTCGGGGGGGTTATTTTGGGGTGGGGGCACCATGGGGGGGGGTTTGGGTGAGGGTGGGTAGGGGTGGGTGGGATTATGGGTGTGTAGGGGGTCGTGGGAGGGGTTTGGGGGGGGGGCATGGGGGGCTGTGTGAGGTGATTTGGGGTCGTGGAGGGGGCTGGGGGGGTATTTTGGGGTGGGGGCACCATATTGGGGGGTTTGGGTGGGGGTGGGTGGGATTATGGGGGTGTAGGGGGTCTCGGGAAGGGGTTGGAGTTGACTGCGGGGCCTTGACTGGGGGGGTGTAGGGGGTGTTGGGGGGGTGTAAGGGCTCTTGGCAGGGAGCTGGGGGGGTTATTTTGGGGTGGGGGCACCATATTGGGGGGTTTGGGTGGGGGTGGGTGGGATTATGGGGTGTAGGGGGTCTTGGGAGGGGGTTGGAGTTGACTGCGGGGCCTTGACTGGGGGGTGTAATGGGTTTTGGGAGGGGGCTGGAGGTGTGAGGGGGTCGGGGGTTATTTTGGGGTGGGGGCACCATATTGGGGGGCTTGGGTGGGATTATGGGGGTGTAGGGGGTCTTGGGAGGTGGTTGGAGTTGACTGCAGGGCCTTGACTGGGGGGGTGTAGGGGGTCTTGGGGGGGTGTAGGGCTCTTGGGAGGGGGCTGGGGGTGGGTGGGGTATTTTGGGGCTGGGGGCACCATATTGGGGGGTTTGGGTGGGGGTGGGTGGGATTATGGGGTGTAGGGGGTCTCGGGAAGGGGTTGGAGTTGACTGCAGGGCCTTGACTAGGGGGGGTGTAGGGGGGGTGTAGGGGCTCTTGGGAGGGGGCTGGAAGTGGGGGGGGGGCTGTGGGGGGGTATTTTGGGGTGGGGGCACCATATTGGGGGGTTTGGGTGGGGGTGGGTGGGATTATCGGGATGTAGGGGGTCTTGGGAGGGGGCTGGAGGGGGGGGGTGCTGTGGGGGGTATTTTGGGGGTGGGGGCACCATATGGGGGGGTTTGGGTGGGGGTGGGTGGGATTATGGGGGTGTAGGGGGTCGTGGGAGGGGTTTGGGGGGGGGCGTGGGGGGCTGTGGGAGGTGATTTGGGGTCATGGAGGGGGCTGGGGGGGTATTTTGGGGGTGGGGGCACCATATTGGGGGGGTTGGGTGGGGGTGGGTGGGATTATGGGGTGTAGGGGGTCTTGGGATGGGGCTGGAGGTGGGGGGGTTGGGGGGGGTGTTTCGGGGGTGCTGGGGGGTGTTTGGGGGTGCTAGAGGATGTTTGGGGGGTGCTAGGGGGGTGCTAGGGAGTGTTTGGGGGGTGCTGGGGGTGTTTGGGGGTGCTAAGGGGTGTTTGGGGGTGCTGGGGCATGTTTGGGGGTGCTAGAGGATGTTTGGGGGTGCTAAGGGATGTTTGGGGGGTGCTAGAGGGTATTTGAGGGGTGCTAAGGGGTGTTTGGGGGTGCTGGGGCGTGTTTGGGGCTGTGGGGGATGTTTGGGGGGTGCTAGGGGGTGTTTGAGGGGTGCTTGGGGGTGTTTGGGGGTGCTGGGGGTGTTTGGGGGTGTGGGGAGTGTTTGGGGGTGCTAAGGGATGTTTGGGGGGTGCTACGGGGTGTTTGGTGGTGTGGAGGGTGTTCTAGGGGTGCTAAGGGGTGTTTGGGGGTGCTAGAGGGTGTTTGGGGGTGCTGGGGTGTGTTTTGCGGGTGCTAGGGTGTGTTTGGGGGGTGCTAGAGTGTATTTGAGGGGTGCTAGGGGTGTTTGGGGGTGTGGAGGGCGTTTGGGGGGTGCTACGGGGTGTTTGGTGGTGTTTGAGGGTGTAGGGGGTGTTTGGGGGTTGCTAGGAGGTGTTTGGGGGTGCTAGGGGGTGTTTGGGGGGTGTGGGGGGTGTTCTAGGGGTGCCAGAGGATGTTTGGGGGGTGCTGGAGGTTGGTTGGGGGTGCTGGGGGTGTTTGGGGGTGTGGGGAGTGTTTGGGGGGTGCTAGGGGGTGTTTGGGGGTGTGGTGGGTGTTTGGGGAGTGTAGGGGGTGTTTGGGGGGTTATAGGGGGTGTTGGGGGGTGCTAGAGGGTATTTGAGGGGTGCTAGGGGTGTTTGGGGGTGTGGAGGGTGTTTGGGGGGGTGCTAAGGGATGTTTGGGGGTGCTAGCAGGTGTTTGGTGGTGTTTGAGGGTGTGGGGGGTGTTTGGGGGGTTCTAGGGGGTGTTTGGGGGTGTGGGGGGTGTTCTAGGGGTGCCAGAGGATGTTTGGGGGGTGCTAGGGAGTGTTTGGGGGGTGATGGGGGTCTTTGGGGGTGTGAGGGGTGTTTGGGGGGTGCTAGGTGTGTTTGGGGGTGCTAGGGTGTGTTTGGGGGTGTGGGGGGCATTTGGGAGTGTGGGGGGTGTTTGGGGGGTGCTAGGAGGTGTTTGGGGGTGTGGGGGGTGTTCTAGTGGTGCTGGGGGTGTTTGAGGGTGTGGGGAGTGTTTGGGGGGTGCTAGGGGGTGTTTGAGGGGTGCTAAGGGGTGTTTGGGGGGTGCTAGAGGGTGTTTGAGGGTGTGGGGCGTGTTTGGGGGGTGCTAGGAGGTGTTTGGGGGTGTGGGGGGTGTGAGGGGTGTTTGAGGGTGTGGGGGTGTTTGGGGGGTGCTGGGAGTGTTTGGGGGTGTGGGGGGTGTTTGGGGGGTGCTAAGGGGTGTTTGGGGGTGCAAAGGGGTGTTTGAGGGTGCTAGGGGGTGTTTGGGGGCTGCTAAGGGGTATTTGAGGGGTGCTAGGGGTTGTTTGGGGGTGCTAGGTGTGTTTGGGGGTGCTGGGGGGTGTTTAGGGGGTGCTGGGGGTGTTTGGGGTTATGTGGGGGGTGTTTGAGGGGTGCTAGGTGTGTTTGGGGGTGTTGGGGGTTGTTTGGGGGGTGCTGAGGGTGTTTGGTGGTGTGGAGGGTGTTCTAGGGGTGCTAAGGGGTGTTTGGGGGCTTGAGGGGTGTTTGGGGGGTGCTAGGTGTGTTTGGGGAGTGCTAAGGGGTGTTTGAGGGTGCTATGGGGTGTTTGGGGGCTGCTAGAGGGTATTTGAGGGGTGCTAGGGGGTGTTTGGGGGTGCTAGGTGTGTTTGGGGGTGTTGGGGGGTGTTTGGGGGGTGCTAGGGGGTGTTTGGGGTTGTGAGGGGTCTTTGAGGGTGTGGGGGGTGTTTGGGGGGTGCTGGGAGTGTTTGGGGGTGTGGGGGGTGTTCTAGGGGTGCCAGAGGATGTTTGGGGGGTGCTGGAGGTTGTTTGGGGGTGCTGGGGGTGTTTGGGGGTGTGGGGAGTGTTTGGGGGGTGCTAGGGGGTGTTTGGGGGTGTGGAGGGTGTTTGGGGGGTGATGGGGGGTGTTTGGGGGTGCTGGGGGTTGTTTGGGGGGTGCTGGGGGTCCCACTGAGGACCTGGGGACAGGAGCTGGGATGTGTGTCCCCCCCCCACCCCATCTCCCCTTCTCTTCCCCCTCAGGGCCACCCCAAGGTCCCAGAGCAGGCTGGGGGCTGCCCAAACACCTCGGTCCCAATGGGCTGCACCTCCCCACACCCCCCAAACACCCCAAGGGTGGGGGGGGTCTGGAGGAGCCCCCCAACCCTGTGTGTCCCCCCCACCCCAGGTACTCAGTGGAGGGGTTCCTGGACAAGAACAAGGACACCCTCTTCCAGGACTTCAAGAGGCTCCTCTACAACAGGTTGGGGACACAATGGGGGGACCCTAGGGGGTTGGGGGAGCTGCTGTTGGGGTGCCCCTGGGTGTTGGGGACCCCAGAGTGTGTGTGTGACCCCCCAGTGCTGACCCTGTGCTGCGTGCCATGTGGCCTGAGGGGGAGCAGAGCGTCACCGAGGTCACCAAGCGCCCGCTGACCGCTGGCACGCTCTTCAAGAACTCCATCGGGGCCCTGGTGGAGAACCTGGCCTCCAAGGTAGGGGACAGGGGACACGGGGGCCTGGGCACCGGGTGGGGACAGGTGGAGGTGGCCTTCAGGCAGTTGGGGTGGCCCTGAGAAAGTTGGGGTGGCCCTGAGGCAGTGGGGGTGGCCCTGAGGCAGTGGGGGTGGCCCTGAGGCAGTGGGGGTGGCCCTGAGGAAGTTGGGGTGACCTTGAGGCAGTTGGGGTGACCCTGAGACAGTGGGGGTGGCCCTGAGGCAGTGGGGGTGGCCCTGAGACAGTGGGGTGACCCTGAGACAGTTGGGGTGGCCCTGAGACAGTGGGGTGGCCCTGAGACAGTTGGGGTGACCCTGAGACAGTTGGGGTGGCCCTGAGACAGTGGGGTGACCCTGAGACAGTTGGGGTGACCCTGAGACAGTTGGGGTGGCCCTGAGACAGTGGGGTGACCCTGAGACAGTTGGGGTGGCCCTGAGACAGTTGGGGTGACCCTGAGACAGTTGGGGTGGCCCTGAGACAGTGGGGTGACCCTGAGACAGTTGGGGTGGCCCTGAGACAGTGGGGTGGCCCTGAGACAGTTGGGGTGACCCTGAGACAGTTGGGGTGGCCCTGAGACAGTGGGGTGACCCTGAGACAGTTGGGGTGACCCTGAGACAGTTGGGGTG
Organism: Porphyrio hochstetteri; assembly: GCA_020800305.1. Lineage (NCBI taxonomy): Eukaryota > Metazoa > Chordata > Aves > Gruiformes > Rallidae > Porphyrio > Porphyrio hochstetteri. Next base: position 42,863 of record JAJHSY010000052.1, on the reverse strand, counting down.
GCCCTGAGACAGTGGGGTGACCCTGAGACAGTTGGGGTGGCCCTGAGACAGTTGGGGTGACCCTGAGACAGTTGGGGTGGCCCTGAGACAGTGGGGTGACCCTGAGACAGTTGGGGTGGCCCTGAGGCAGTTGGGGTGACCCTGAGGCAGTTGGGGTGGCCCTGAGGCACTGGGGGTGGCCCTGAGACAGTTGGGGTGACCCTGAGACAGTTGGGGTGGCCCTGAGGCACTGGGGGTGGCCCTGAGACAGTGGGGTGACCCTGAGACAGTTGGGGTGGCCCTGAGGCAGTTGGGGTGACCCTGAGGCAGTTGGGGTGGCCCTGAGACAGTGGGGTGACCCTGAGACAGTTGGGGTGACCCTGAGACAGTTGGGGTGGCCCTGAGACAGTGGGGTGACCCTGAGACAGTTGGGGTGGCCCTGAGACAGTTGGGGTGACCCTGAGACAGTTGGGGTGGCCCTGAGACAGTGGGGTGACCCTGAGACAGTTGGGGTGGCCCTGAGGCAGTTGGGGTGACCCTGAGGCAGTTGGGGTGGCCCTGAGGCACTGGGGGTGGCCCTGAGACAGTTGGGGTGACCCTGAGACAGTTGGGGTGGCCCTGAGGCACTGGGGGTGGCCCTGAGACAGTGGGGTGACCCTGAGACAGTTGGGGTGACCCTGAGACAGTTGGGGTGGCCCTGAGACAGTTGGGGTGACCCTGAGACAGTTGGGGTGACCCTGAGGCAGTGGGGTGGCCCTGAGACAGTTGGGGTGGCCCTGAGACAGTTGGGGTGACCCTGAGGCAGTGGGGTGGCCCTGAGACAGTTGGGGTGGCCCTGAGACAGTTGGGGTGGCCCTGAGACAGTGGGGTGACCCTGAGACAGTTGGGGTGGCCCTGAGGCAGTTGGGGTGACCCTGAGGCAGTTGGGGTGGCCCTGAGACAGTGGGGTGACCCTGAGACAGTTGGGGTGACCCTGAGACAGTTGGGGTGGCCCTGAGACAGTGGGGTGACCCTGAGACAGTTGGGGTGGCCCTGAGACAGTTGGGGTGACCCTGAGACAGTTGGGGTGGCCCTGAGACAGTGGGGTGACCCTGAGACAGTTGGGGTGGCCCTGAGGCAGTTGGGGTGACCCTGAGGCAGTTGGGGTGGCCCTGAGGCACTGGGGGTGGCCCTGAGACAGTTGGGGTGACCCTGAGACAGTTGGGGTGGCCCTGAGGCACTGGGGGTGGCCCTGAGACAGTGGGGTGACCCTGAGACAGTTGGGGTGACCCTGAGACAGTTGGGGTGGCCCTGAGACAGTTGGGGTGACCCTGAGGCAGTGGGGTGGCCCTGAGACAGTTGGGGTGGCCCTGAGACAGTTGGGGTGACCCTGAGGCAGTGGGGTGGCCCTGAGACAGTTGGGGTGGCCCTGAGACAGTTGGGGTGGCCCTGAGACAGTGGGGTGACCCTGAGACAGTTGGGGTGACCCTGAGGCAGTTGGGGTGACCCTGAGGCAGTGGGGGTGGCTTTGTGGCAGTGGGGGTGGCCTTGAGGCAGTTGGGGTGGCCCTGAGACAGTGGGGTGACCCTGAGGAACTTGGGGTGGCCCTGAGGAACTTGGGGTGGCCCTGAGGAAGTAGGGGTGGCCCTGAGACAATGGGGTGGCCCTGAGGCAGTTGGGGTGTCCCCAAGACAGACAGAAGGTCCCCAACCCATCCTGGGATGGTCATGGGACAGTTGGGTATGGCCTCAAGCCATGTGGGCATGTCCCCAAGGTAGAGAAGATGTCCCCAAGGCAGACAAGGTGTCCCCAAGGCAGCCTGGCATGTCCTGAGCCAGCCAGCATGTCCCCAAGCCAGCCTGGCATATCCTTGAGTCAGCCAGCATGTCCCCAAGCCAGCTGAGATGTCCCCAGCCCCCTGAGATGTCCCCAAGCCCCCTGTGATGTCCCCAAGCCCCCTGAGATGTCCCCAAGCCCCTGCCCTCTCCCAACCTCCCCCTGCTTGCCCACACCCCCTCACCCCAAGCCCCCCCCCCCCAACAAGCTCTCAATGCCACCCCAGTGCCACCCTGTCCCCATGTGTCCCCTCTCCAGGATCCCTCCCAGTGCCACCCTGTCCCCGTGTCCCCCCTCTCCAGTATCCCTCCCAGTGCCCCCCTGTCCCCATGTCCCCTCTCCAGGATCCCTCCCAGTGCCCCCCTGTCCCCATGTGTCCCCTGTCCAGGATCCCTCCCAGTGCCACCCTGTCCCCATGTGTGTCCCCCTCTCCAGGATCCCTCCCAGTGCCACCCTGTCCCCATGTGTCCCCTCTCCAGGATCCCTCCCAGTGCCACCCTGTCCCCATGTGTCCCCTCTCCAGGATCCCTCCCAGTGCCACCCTGTCCCCATGTGTGTCCCCCTCTCCAGGATCCCTCCCAGTGCCACCCTGTCCCCATGTGTCCCCTCTCCAGGATCCCTCCCAGTGCCCCCCTGTCCCCATGTGTCCCCTCTCCAGGATCCCTCCCAGTGCCCCCCTGTCCCCATGTGTCCCCTCTCCAGGAGCCCTCCCAGTGCCCCCCTGTCCCCATGTGTCCCCTCTCCAGGATCCCTCCCAGTGCCACCCTGTCCCCATGTGTCCCCTCTCCAGTATCCCTCCCAGTGCCCCCCTGTCCCCATGTGTCACCTCTCCAGGAGCCCTCCCAGTGCCACCCTGTCCCCATGTGTCCCCTCTCCAGGATCCCTCCCAGTGCCACCCTGTCCCCGTGTGTCCCCTCTCCAGGATCCCTCCCAGTGCCACCCTGTCCCCATGTGTCCCCTCTCCAGTATCCCTCCCAGTGCCACCCTGTCCCCATGTGTCCCCTCTCCAGGATCCCTCCCAGTGCCACCCTGTCCCCATGTGTCCCCTCTCCAGGATCCCTCCCAGTGCCACCCTGTCCCCCATGTGTGTCCCCCTCTCCAGGAGCCCTCCCAGTGCCACCCTGTCCCCATGTGTCCCCTCTCCAGGAGCCCTCCCAGTGCCTCCCTGTCCCCATGTCCCCCTCTCCAGGAGCCCTCCCAGTGCCACCCTGTCCCCATGTGTCCCCTCTCCAGGACCCCTCCCAGTGCTCCTCTGTCCCCATGTGTCCCCTGTCCAGGATCCCTCCCAGTGCCACCCTGTCCCCATGTGTCCCCTCTCCAGGATCCCTCCCAGTGCCACCCTGTCCCCATGTGTCCCCTCTCCAGGATCCCTCCCAGTGCCACCCTGTCCCCATGTGTCCCCTCTCCAGGATCCCTCCCAGTGCCACCCTGTCCCCATGTGTCCCCTCTCCAGTATCCCTCCCAGTGCCACCCTGTCCCCATGTGTCCCCTGTCCAGGATCCCTCCCAGTGCCACCCTGTCCCCATGTGTCCCCTCTCCAGGATCCCTCCCAGTGCCACCCTGTCCCCATGTGTCCCCTCTCCAGGATCCCTCCCAGTGCCACCCTGTCCCCATGTGTCCCCTCTCCAGTATCCCTCCCAGTGCCACCCTGTCCCCATGTGTCCCCTCTCCAGTATCCCTCCCAGTGCCACCCTGTCCCCATGTGTCCCCTCTCCAGTATCCCTCCCAGTGCCCCCCCTGTCCCCATGTGTCCCCTCTCCAGGATCCCTCCCAGTGCCCCCCTGTCCCCATGTCCCCTGTCCAGGATCCCTCCCAGTGCCACCCTGTCCCCATGTGTCCCCTGTCCAGGATCCCTCCCAGTGCCACCCTGTCCCCATGTGTCCCCTCTCCAGGATCCCTCCCAGTGCCACCCTGTCCCCATGTGTCCCCTCTCCAGGATCCCTCCCAGTGCCACCCTGTCCCCATGTGTCCCCTCTCCAGTATCCCTCCCAGTGCCACCCTGTCCCCATGTGTCCCCTCTCCAGTATCCCTCCCAGTGCCACCCTGTCCCCATGTGTCCCCTCTCCAGTATCCCTCCCAGTGCCCCCCTGTCCCCATGTGTCCCCTCTCCAGTATCCCTCCCAGTGCCACCCTGTCCCCATGTGTCCCCTCTCCAGGATCCCTCCCAGTGCCACCCTGTCCCCATGTGTCCCCTCTCCAGGATCCCTCCCAGTGCCACCCTGTCCCCATGTGTGTCCCCCTCTCCAGGAGCCCTCCCAGTGCCACCCTGTCCCCATGTGTCCCCTCTCCAGGAGCCCTCCCAGTGCCTCCCTGTCCCCATGTCCCCCTCTCCAGGAGCCCTCCCAGTGCCACCCTGTCCCCATGTGTGTCCCCCTCTCCAGGAGCCCTCCCAGTGCCCCCCTGTCCCCATGTGTCCCCTCTCCAGGATCCCTCCCAGTGCCTCCCTGTCCCCATGTCCCCCTCTCCAGGAGCCCTCCCAGTGCCACCCTGTCCCCATGTGTCCCCTCTCCAGGACCCCTCCCAGTGCTCCTCTGTCCCCATGTGTCCCCTGTCCAGGATCCCTCCCAGTGCCACCCTGTCCCCATGTGTCCCCTCTCCAGGATCCCTCCCAGTGCCCCCCTGTCCCCATGTCCCCTGTCCAGGATCCCTCCCAGTGCCCCCCTGTCCCCATGTGTCCCCTGTCCAGGATCCCTCCCAGTGCCACCCTGTCCCCATGTGTCCCCCTCTCCAGGATCCCTCCCAGTGCCACCCTGTCCCCATGTGTCCCCTCTCCAGTATCCCTCCCAGTGCCCCCCTGTCCCCATGTGTCCCCTGTCCAGTATCCCTCCCAGTGCCCCCCTGTCCCCATGTGTCCCCTCTCCAGGATCCCTCCCAGTGCCACCCTGTCCCCATGTCCCCTGTCCAGGATCCCTCCCAGTGCCCCCCTGTCCCCATGTGTCCCCTCTCCAGTATCCCTCCCAGTGCCCCCCTGTCCCCATGTCCCCTCTCCAGGACCCCTCCCAGTGCCACCCTGTCCCCATGTGTCCCCTCTCCAGTATCCCTCCCAGTGCCCCCCTGTCCCCATGTGTCCCCTCTCCAGTATCCCTCCCAGTGCCCCCCTGTCCCCATGTCCCCTGTCAGGACCCCTCCCAGTGCCACCCTGTCCCCATGTGTCCCCTCTCCAGGATCCCTCCCAGTGCCACCCTGTCCCCATGTGTCCCTCTCCAGGAGCCCTCCCAGTGCCACCCTGTCCCCATGTGTCCCCTCTCCAGGATCCCTCCCAGTGCCCCCCTGTCCCCATGTGTCCCCTTTCCAGGATCCCTCCCAGTGCCACCCTGTCCCCATGTGTCCCCTCTCCAGTATCCCTCCCAGTGCCCCCCTGTCCCCATGTCCCCTGTCAGGACCCCTCCCAGTGCCACCCTGTCCCCATGTGTCCCCTCTCCAGGATCCCTCCCAGTGCCACCCTGTCCCCATGTCCCCCTCTCCAGGATCCCTCCCAGTGCCACCCTGTCCCCATGTGTCCCCTGTCCAGGATCCCTCCCAGTGCCACCCTGTCCCCATGTCCCCCTCTCCAGGAGCCCTCCCAGTGCCACCCTGTCCCCATGTGTCCCCTGTCCAGGATCCCTCCCAGTGCCACCCTGTCCCCATGTCCCCCTCTCCAGGATCCCTCCCAGTGCCCCCCTGTCCCCATGTCCCGTGTCCAGGACCCCTCCCAGTGCCCCCCTGTCCCCATGTGTCCCCTCTCCAGGATCCCTCCCAGTGCCACCCTGTCCCCATGTGTCCCCTCTCCAGTATCCCTCCCAGTGCCCCCCTGTCCCCATGTGTCCCCTCTCCAGTATCCCTCCCAGTGCCACCCTGTCCCCATGTGTCCCCTGTCCAGGATCCCTCCCAGTGCCACCCTGTCCCCATGTGTCCCCTCTCCAGGACCCCTCCCAGTGCCACCCTGTCCCCATGTGCCCCTCTCCAGTATCCCTCCCAGTGGCCCCCTGTCCCCATGTGTCCCCTCTCCAGGACCCCTCCCAGTGCCACCCTGTCCCCATGTGTCCCCTCTCCAGTATCCCTCCCAGTGCCACCCTGTCCCCATGTGCCCCTCTCCAGGATCCCTCCCAGTGCCACCCTGTCCCCATGTGCCCCTCTCCAGGATCCCTCCCAGTGCCCCCCTGTCCCCATGTGTCCCCTCTCCAGGATCCCTCCCAGTGCCCCCCTGTCCCCATGTGTCCCCTCTCCAGGATCCCTCCCAGTGCCACCCTGTCCCCATGTCCCCCTCTCCAGGATCCCTCCCAGTGCCACCCTGTCCCCATGTCCCGTGTCCAGGACCCCTCCCAGTGCCCCCCTGTCCCCATGTCCCCCTCTCCAGTATCCCTCCCAGTGCCACCCTGTCCCCATGTGTCCCCTCTCCAGGATCCCTCCCAGTGCCACCCTGTCCCCATGTCCCCCTCTCCAGGATCCCTCCCAGTGCCACCCTGTCCCCATGTGTGTCCCCCTCTCCAGGATCCCTCCCAGTGCCACCCTGTCCCCATGTCCCCTCTCCAGGATCCCTCCCAGTGCCACCCTGTCCCCATGTCCCCCTCTCCAGGATCCCTCCCAGTGCCACCCTGTCCCCATGTCCCCCTCTCCAGGATCCCTCCCAGTGCCACCCTGTCCCCATGTCCCCTTTCCAGGATCCCTCCCAGTGCCACCCTGTCCCCATGTCCCCTTTCCAGGATCCCTCCCAGTGCCACCCTGTCCCCATGTGTCCCCTCTCCAGGATCCCTCCCAGTGCCCCCCTGTCCCCATGTGTCCCCTGTCCAGGATCCCTCCCAGTGCCCCCCTGTCCCCATGTGTCCCCTCTCCAGTATCCCTCCCAGTGCCCCCCTGTCCCCATGTGTCCCCTCTCCAGTATCCCTCCCAGTGCCCCCCTGTCCCCATGTGTCCCCTCTCCAGGACCCCTCCCAGTGCCACCCTGTCCCCATGTGTCCCCTCTCCAGTATCCCTCCCAGTGCCCCCCTGTCCCCATGTGTCCCCTCTCCAGTATCCCTCCCAGTGCCACCCTGTCCCCATGTGTCCCCTCTCCAGGATCCCTCCCAGTGCCACCCTGTCCCCATGTCCCCCTCTCCAGGAGCCCTCCCAGTGCCACCCTGTCCCCATGTCCCCTCTCCAGGATCCCTCCCAGTGCCACCCTGTCCCCATGTCCCGTGTCCAGGACCCCTCCCAGTGCCCCCCTGTCCCCATGTCCCCTCTCCAGGACCCCTCCCAGTGCCCCCCTGTCCCCATGTGTCCCCTCTCCAGGATCCCTCCCAGTGCCACCCTGTCCCCATGTGTCCCCTCTCCAGTATCCCTCCCAGTGCCACCCTGTCCCCATGTGTCCCCTCTCCAGGACCCCTCCCAGTGCCCCCCTGTCCCCATGTGTCCCCTCTCCAGTATCCCTCCCAGTGCCACCCTGTCCCCATGTCCCCTGTCCAGGACCCCTCCCAGTGCCCCCCTGTCCCCGTGTCCCCCTCTCCAGGAGCCCTCCCAGTGCCACCCTGTCCCCATGTGTCCCCTGTCCAGGATCCCTCCCAGTGCCACCCTGTCCCCATGTCCCCTCTCCAGGATCCCTCCCAGTGCCACCCTGTCCCCATGTGTGTCCCCCTCTCCAGTATCCCTCCCAGTGCCACCCTGTCCCCATGTGTCCCCTCTCCAGGATCCCTCCCAGTGCCACCCTGTCCCCATGTGTCCCCTCTCCAGTATCCCTCCCAGTGCCACTCTGTCCCCATGTGTCCCCTCTCCAGGATCCCTCCCAGTGCCCCCCTGTCCCCATGTGTCCCCTCTCCAATATCCCTCCCAGTGCCCCCCTGTCCCCATGTGTCCCCTCTCCAGGACCCCTCCCAGTGCCACCCTGTCCCCATGTGTCCCCTCTCCAGTATCCCTCCCAGTGCCCCCCTGTCCCCATGTGTCCCCTCTCCAGTATCCCTCCCAGTGCCACCCTGTCCCCATGTGTCCCCTCTCCAGGATCCCTCCCAGTGCCCCCCTGTCCCCATGTCCCCTCTCCAGGAGCCCTCCCAGTGCCACCCTGTCCCCATGTGTCCCCTCTCCAGTATCCCTCCCAGTGCCCCCCTGTCCCCATGTGTCCCCTCTCCAGTATCCCTCCCAGTGCCACCCTGTCCCCATGTGTCCCCTCTCCAGGATCCCTCCCAGTGCCACCCTGTCCCCATGTCCCCCTCTCCAGGAGCCCTCCCAGTGCCACCCTGTCCCCATGTCCCCTCTCCAGGATCCCTCCCAGTGCCACCCTGTCCCCATGTCCCGTGTCCAGGACCCCTCCCAGTGCCCCCCTGTCCCCATGTCCCCCTCTCCAGGAGCCCTCCCAGTGCCACCCTGTCCCCATGTGTCCCCTCTCCAGGATCCCTCCCAGTGCCCCCCTGTCCCCATGTGTCCCCTCTCCAGGATCCCTCCCAGTGCCCCCCTGTCCCCATGTGTCCCCTCTCCAGTATCCCTCCCAGTGCCCCCCTGTCCCCATGTGTCCCCTCTCCAGTATCCCTCCCAGTGCCACCCTGTCCCCATGTCCCCTTTCCAGGATCCCTCCCAGTGCCACCCTGTCCCCATGTGCCCCTCTCCAGGACCCCTCCCAGTGCCACCCTGTCCCCATGTGTCCCCTCTCCAGTATCCCTCCCAGTGCCACCCTGTCCCCATGTGTCCCCTGTCCAGGACCCCTCCCAGTGCCCCCCTGTCCCCATGTCCCCCTCTCCAGGAGCCCTCCCAGTGCCACCCTGTCCCCATGTCCCCTGTCCAGGACCCCTCCCAGTGCCCCCCTGTCCCCATGTCCCCTGTCCAGGACCCCTCCCAGTGCCCCCCTGTCCCCGTGTCCCCTCAGGAGCTGCTGTACGTGCGGTGCCTGCGGCCGAACGGGGCTCAGCGCCCCTGGGTGCTGGAGCGGCCGCTGTGCGCCCGGCAGGTCTCGGCTCTGGGGCTGCTGGAGAACGTGCGGGTGCGACGGGCCGGCTTCGCCTCCCGACAGCCCTACGGCCGCTTCCTGCAGAGGTATGGACCCACAGCGCCCCACAGCACCCCTTCCCAGCCCCACAGCGCCCCACAGCACCCCACAGCATTCCTTCCCAGACCCACAGCGCCCCACAGCACCCCTTCCCAGCCCCACAGCGCCCCACAGCACCCCACAGCATTCCTTCCCAGACCCACAGCGCCCCACAGCACCCATTCCCAGACCCACGGCACCCATTCCCAGACCCACAGCACCCCACAGCGCCCCACAGCACCCCCCCCAGCACCCCCCAGCACCCCACAGCTCCCCACAGCACCCCACAGCATTCCTTCCCAGACCCACAGCGCCCCACAGCACCCATTCCCAGACCCACGGCACCCATTCCCAGACCCACGGCACCCATTCCCAGCCCCACAGCAGCCCACAGCACCCCACAGCGCCCCACAGCACCCATTCCCAGACCCACGGCACCCATTCCCAGCCCCACAGCAGCCCACAGCACCCCACAGCGCCCCACAGCACCCATTCCCAGACCCACGGCACCCATTCCCAGACCCACAGCAGCCCACAGCACCCCACAGCGCCCCACAGCACCCCCCCCAGCACCCCCCAGCACCCCACAGCTCCCCACAGCACCCCACAGCATCCCCCACAGCACCCCCACAGTGCCCCACAGCACCCCTTCCCAGCCCCACAGCACCCTTTCCCAGACCCACAGCACCCATTCCCAGACCCACAGCAGCCCACAGCACCCCCCACAGCACCCCCCAGCACCCATTCCCAGCCCCACAGCAGCCCCCACAGCACCCCACAGCACCCCTTCCCAGCCCCACAGCACCCCACAGCACCCCCCACAGCACCCCCCAGCACCCCACAGCTCCCCACAGCACCCCACAGCATCCCCCACAGCACCCCACAGCACCCCTTCCCAGCCCCACAGCAGCCCCCACAGCACCCCACAGCACCCCACAGCTCCCCACAGCACCCCACAGCATCCCCCACAGCACCCCACAGCACCCCTTCCCAGCCCCACAGCAGCCCCCACAGCACCCCACAGCACCCCACAGCTCCCCACAGCACCCCACAGCATCCCCCACAGCACCCCACAGCACCCCTTCCCAGCCCCACAGCAGCCCCCACAGCACCCCACAGCACCCCTTCCCAGCCCCACAGCACCCCACAGCACCCCCCACAGCACCCCACAGCACGCCCCACAGCACCCCACATAGCACCTCACAGCACCCCTTCCCAGCCCCACAGCACCCCACAGCACCCCCCACAGCACCCCCCAGCACCCCACAGCTCCCCACAGCACCCCACAGCATCCCCCACAGCACCCCACAGCACCCCTTCCCAGCCCCACAGCAGCCCCCACAGCACCCCACAGCACCCCACAGCTCCCCACAGCACCCCACAGCATCCCCCACAGCACCCCACAGCACCCCTTCCCAGCCCCACAGCAGCCCCCACAGCACCCCACAGCACCCCTTCCCAGCCCCACAGCATGCCACAGCACCCCACAGCACGCCCCACAGCACCCCACATAGCACCTCACAGCACCCCTTCCCAGCCCCACAGCACCCCACAGCCCCACAGCACCCCACAGCACCCCACATAGCACCCCACAGCACCCCACAGGAACCCCCAGCACCCCCCAGCGCCCCACGGCACCCCTTCCCAGCCCCACAGCACCCCACAGCACCCCACAGCTCCGCACAGCAACACACAGCACCCCCCACAGCTCCCCATAGCACCCCACAGCACCCCACAGCACCGCTTCTCAACCCCACAGCACCCCACATAGCGCCCCACAGCGCCCCACAGCACCCCTTCTCAGCCTCACAGCACCCCTTCCCAGCCCCACAGCGCCCCCCAGCACCCCTTCCCACCCCTTCCCATCCCTTCCCATCCCTTCCCACCCCATTCCCACCTCATCCCACCCCATTGCCCCCCATTCCCCCCTTTCCCCTCCCTTCCCACCCCTTCCCTTCTCATTCCACCCCATCCCACCCCATTCCCACCTCATCCCCCACCTTCCCACCTCATCCCACCCCATCCCACTCCATCCCACCCCATCCCACCTCATCCCACCCCATTCCCACCCCATCCCACCCCATCCCACCCCTTCCCACCTCATCCCACCCCATTCCCCCCCATTCCCACCCCATTCCCACCCCATCCCACCCCATTCCCACCCCATTCCCACCTCATCCCACCCCACCCCACCCCATTCCCACCTCATTCCACCCCATCCCACCCCATCCCACCCCATTCCCACCCCATCCCACCTCATCCCCCACCTTCCCACCCCATCCCCACCTCATCCCACCTCATCCCACCCCATTCCCCCCATTCCCACCCCATTCCCACCCCATCTCATCCCCCACCTTCCCACCCCATCCCACCTCATCCCCCACCTCATCCCACCCCATCCCACCCCTTCCCACCTCATCCCACCCCATTCCCACCCCATCCCACCCCATCCCACCCCATTCCCACCTCATCCCACCCCATTCCCACCCCATCCCACCTCATCCCACCCCATTCCCACCCCATTCCCCCCATTCCCACTCCATCCCACCCCATTCCCACCTCATCCCACCCCATTCCCACCCCATTCCACCCCATCCCACCCCATCCCACCCCATTCCCACCCCATCCCACCTCATCCCCCACCTTCCCACACCATTCCCACCTCATCCCACCTCATCCCACCCCATCCCACCCCATTCCCACCCCATTCCCACCCCATCCCACCTCATCCCCCACCTCATCCCACGTCATCCCACCCTATCCCACCCCATCCCACCTCATTCCCACCCCCTTCCCACCCCATTCCCCCCCCATCCCACCTCCCCCCCAGGTACAAGATGACGTGTGAGCTGACCTGGCCGTTCCCCCTGGTGCCCGGGGATCGGGAAGCGGTGCAGATCCTGCTGGAGCAGCTGGGCTTCCAGGGGGATGTGTCCTACGGGCGCTCCCAGCTCTTCATCCGCTCCCCCCGCACCCTCCTCCTCCTCGAGCAGCAGCGGGCACGGCTCCTGCCCCTCCTCGTGCTGCTGCTGCAGAAGGTGGGTGCAGGGGTGGGGGGGAAGGGGGCAGTCCGGCCCCTTGGGGGATGGGGGGAGGGGGTTGGGGGTCTTGGGTGCTGCTGAGAGGGGTTTGGGCTGTGCTGAGAGGGGTTTGGGGGGTTTTGGGTGGTCCTGAGGGGGATTTGGGGGTCTTGGGCTGTGCTGAGAGGGGGTTGGGCCATGGTGAGGGGGATTTGGGGGTCTTGGGCTGTGCCAAGAGGGGGATCTGGGGGTCTTGGGTGGTGCTGAGAGGGGTTTGGGCCATGGTGAGAGGGGTTTGGGGGTCTTGGCTCATGCCAAGAGGGGTTTGGGGGTCTTGGGCTGTGCTGAGAGGGGGTTGGGGGTCTTGGGTCATGCCAAGAGGGGTTTGGGGCATGGTGAGAGGGGGTTGGGGGGTTTTGGGTGGTCCTGAGGGGGATTTGGGGGTCTTGGGTCATGGTGAGAGGGGGTTTTGGGGGTCTTGGGCCATGCCAAGAGGGGTTTGGGCCATGGTGAGAGGGGTTTGGGGGTCTTGGGTGGTTCTGAGTGGGATTTGGGGGGGTCTTGGGCTGTGCTGAGAGGGGTTTGGGGGTTTGGGCCATGGTGAGAGGGGGTTTTAGGGGTCTTGGGCTGTGCTGAGAGGGGGATCTGGGGGTCTTGAGCTGTGCTGAGAGGGGTTTGGGGGTCTTGGGTCATGCCAAGAGGGGTTTGGGGGTCTTGGGCTGTGCTGAGAAGGATCTGGGGGTCTTGGGCCATGCCAAGAGGGGTTTGGGCTGTGCTGAGGGGGATTTGGGGGTCTTGGGCTGTGCTGAGAGGGGTTTGGGGGTCTTGGGCTGTGCTGAGAGGGGTTTGGGCCATGGTGAGAGGGGTTTGGGGGTCTTGGGTGGTTCTGAGTGGGATTTGGGGGTCTTGGGTCATGCCAAGAGGGGTTTGGGCTGTGCTGAGGGGGATTTGGGGGTCTTGGGCTGTGCTGAGAGGGGGATTTGGGGGTCTTGGGCTGTGCTGAGGGGGATTTGGGGGTCTTGGGCTGTGCTGAGAGGGGTTTGGGGGTCTTGGGTGGTTCTGAGTGGGATTTGGGGGTCTTGGGTCATGCCAAGAGGGGTTTGGGCTGTGCTGAGGGGGATTTGGGGGTCTTGGGCTGTGCTGAGAGGGGGATTTGGGGGTCTTGGGCTGTGCTGAGGGGGATTTGGGGGTCTTGGGCTGTGCTGAGAGGGGTTTGGGGGTCTTGGGTGGTTCTGAGTGGGATTTGGGGGTCTTGGGTCATGCCAAGAGGGGTTTGGGCTGTGCTGAGGGGGATTTGGGGGTCTTGGGCTGTGCTGAGAGGGGGATTTGGGGGTCTTGGGCTGTGCTGAGGGGGATTTGGGGGTCTTGGGCTGTGCTGAGAGGGGTTTGGGGGTCTTGGGTGGTTCTGAGTGGGATTTGGGGGTCTTGGGTCATGCCAAGAGGGGTTTGGGCTGTGCTGAGGGGGATTTGGGGGTCTTGGGCTGTGCTGAGAGGGGTTTGGGGGTCTTGGGCTGTGCTGAGGGGGATTTGGGGGTCTTGGGCTGTGCTGAGAGGGGTTTGGGGGTCTTGGGTGGTTCTGAGTGGGATTTGGGGGTCTTGGGTCATGCCAAGAGGGGTTTGGGCTGTGCTGAGGGGGATTTGGGGGTCTTGGGCTGTGCTGAGAGGGGTTTGGGGGTCTTGGGCTGTGCTGAGAGGGGTTTGGGGGGTCTTGGGCTGTGCTGAGAGGGATCTGGGGGTCTTGGGCTGTGCTGAGTGGGAGTTGGGGGGTCTTGGGCTGTGCCAAGAGGGGTTTGGGCTGTGCTGAGGGGGATTTGGGGGTCTTGGGCCATGCCAAGAGGGGTTTGGGGGTCTTGGGCCGTGCTGAGGGGGATCTGGGGGTCTTGGGTCATGTTGAGAGGGGTTTGGGGGTCTTGGGTTGTGCCACAAGGGATCTGGGGGTCTTGGGCCGCGCCGAGAGGGATCAGGGACCTTGCTGCCACCACATTACCCAAGACCCCTCCCCATGCCCAGCACCCAGGAGGCCTCACCCCACCCTGGGCCTCATCCAACCCCCGATCTCTTGCTCCCACCCCTGACACAAGCTTGTGGGGCCGCCCAAGCAGGCCCTGAGGCAGCAAACAGGGTGCTCCATGAGACCCCCCCCACCATGGCCGTGGGACGGGATGTGGAGCTAGCTGGGGGGGGGGGGGGCTGGATCCATGGGGCAGCACCCCACTGACACCCCCTGTTCACTAGGCCTGGCGTGGCGCCCTGGCCCGGCGGCGGTGCCGCTCCCTGCGTGCGGCCTACACCATCATGGCCTACTACAAGAGGCACAAGGTGAAGGCCTACCTCCGGGCGCTGCTAGGCCGCTTCCAGGCCGCTCGCAGCCTTCCCGACTTTGGGAAGAGTTTGGCTTGGCCAGAACCCCCCCCGGTGCTGGGGCAGTTCCAGGAGGTCACCCAAAGGCTCTTCTGCAGGTGCTGGGGGAGGGTGGGATAAGGGAATTCCAGGTTGGAATAGGGTTGGGTGGGATATCCAAGGGACACAGAGCTCCAGGCCTGGAGAGGAGAAAGGGGGGCGCAAGGCCGCAGGGAAAGTGGGGTGGAACAGGCCTCGGGGCGGGGGGGTGATGGGGGGGGATGGGGATGGGGACAGGGATGTGGGACAGGGATGAGGGACAGGGATGGGGGATGGGGGACAGGGATGGGGACAGGGATGGAGACAGGGGTGGGGGACAGCATGGGGACAGGGATGGGGGATGGGGGACAGGGATGAGGGACAGGGATGGGGGATGTGGGACAGGGATGGGGACAGGGATGGGGACAGGGATGAGGGACAGGGATGGGGGACAGGGATGGGGACAGGGATGTGGGACAGGGATGAGGGACAGGGATGGGGGATGGGGGACAGGGATGGGGACAGGGATGGAGACGGGTGGGGGACAGCATGGGGACAGGGATGGGGGATGGGGGACAGGGATGAGGGACAGGGGTGGGGGATGTGGGACAGGGATGGGGACAGGGATGGGGACAGGGATGAGGGACAAGGATGGGGGACAGGGATGGGGACAGGGATGTGGGACAGGGATGAGGGACAGGGATGGGGGATGGGGGACAGGGATGGGGACAGGGATGGAGACAGGGGTGGGGGACAGCATGGGGACAGGGATGGGGGATGGGGGACAGGGATGAGGGACAGGGGTGGGGGATGTGGGACAGGGATGGGGACAGGGATGGGGACAGGGATGAGGGACAAGGATGGGGGACAGGGATGGGGACAGGGATGTGGGACAGGGATGAGGGACAGGGATGGGGGATGGGGGACAGGGATGGGGACAGGGATGGAGACAGGGGTGGGGGACAGCATGGGGACAGGGATGGGGGATGGGGGACAGGGATGAGGGACAGGGGTGGGGGATGTGGGACAGGGATGGGGACAGGGATGGGGACAGGGATGAGGGACAAGGATGGGGGACAGGGATGGGGACAGGGATGTGGGACAGGGATGAGGGACAGGGATGGGGGATGGGGGACAGGGATGGGGACAGGGATGGAGACAGGGGTGGGGGACAGCATGGGGACAGGGATGGGGGATGGGGGACAGGGATGAGGGACAGGGGTGGGGGATGTGGGACAGGGATGGGGACAGGGATGGGGACAGGGATGAGGGACAGGGATGGGGGATGGGGGACAGGGATGGGGACAGGGATGGAGACAGGGGTGGGGGACAGCATGGGGACAGGGATGGGGGATGGGGGACAGGGATGAGGACAGGGATGGAGACAGGGGTGGGGGACAGCATGGGGACAGGGATGGGGAATGGGGGACAGGGATGAGGACAGGGATGGAGACAGGGGTGGGGGACAGCATGGGGACAGGGATGGGGGATGGGGGACAGGGATGAGGGACAGGGGTGGGGGATGTGGGACAGGGATGGGGACAGGGATGGGGACAGGGATGAGGGACAGGGATGGGGGATGGGGGACAGGGATGGGGACAGGGATGGAGACAGGGGTGGGGGACAGCATGGGGACAGGGATGGGGGATGGGGGACAGGGATGAGGGACAGGGGTGGGGGATGTGGGACAGGGATGGGGACAGGGATGGGGACAGGGATGAGGGACAGGGATGGGGGACAGGGATGGGGACAGGGATGGGGGACAGGGATGAGGGACAGGGGTGGGGGATGTGGGACAGGGATGGGGACAGGGATGGGGACAGGGATGAGGGACAGGGATGGGGGATGGGGGACAGGGATGGGGACAGGGATGGAGACAGGGGTGGGGGACAGCATGGGGACAGGGATGGGGGATGGGGGACAGGGATGAGGGACAGGGATGGGGGATGTGGGACAGGGATGGGGACAGGGATGGGGACAGGGATGAGGGACAGGGATGGGGGACAGGGATGGGGACAGGGATGGGGACTGGGATGGGGACAGGGATGGGGACAGGGATGGGGGATGGGGACAGGGATGGGGACAGGGATGGGGGACAGGGATGGGGACAGGGATGGGGGACAGGGATGAGGGACAGGGATGAGGGACAGGGATGGGGGACAGGGATGGGGACAGGGATGGGGGACAGGGATGGGGGACAGGGATGAGGGACAGGGATGGGGACAGGGATGGGGACTGGGATGGGGACAGGGATGGGGACAGGGATGGGGGATGGGGACAGGGATGGGGACAGGGATGGGGGACAGGGATGGGGATAGGAATGGGGGACAGGGATGGGGGACAGGGATGGGGACAGGGATGGGGACAGGGATGAGGGATGGGTGGGGATGGGGACAGGGATGGGGGATGGGGATGGGCTCAGTGATGAGGGACAGGGATGGGGACAGGGATGGGGGATGGGGACAGGGATGGGGACAGGGATGGGGGATAGGGATGGGGATAGGAATGGGGGACAGGGATGAGGGACAGGGATGGGGACAGGGATGGGGGATGGGGAGAGGGATGGGGGACAGGGATGGGGGACAGGGATGGGCACAGGGCTGGGGACAGGGCTGGGCACAGGGATGGGGCATAGGGATGGGGGACAGGGATGGGGACAGGGATGGGGGACAGGGATGGGGACAGGGATGGGCACAGGGATGGGGGACAGGGATGGGCACAGGGATGGGCACAGGGATGGGGACAGGGATGGGGACAGGGATGGGGACAGGGATGAGGGACAGGGATGGGGACAGGGATGGGCACAGGGCTGGGGACAGGGATGGGCACAGGGATGGGGGACAGGGATGGGGACAGGGCTGGGCACAGGGATTGGGACAGGGATGGGGGACAGGGATGGGGACAGGGATGGGCACAGGGATGGGGACAGGGATGGGGACAGGGCTGGGCACAGGGATGGGGACAGGGATGGGGGACAGGGATGGGGACAGGGATGGGCACAGGGATGGGGACAGGGCTGGGCACAGGGATGGGCACAGGGATGGGCACAGGGATGGGCACAGGGATGGGGGACAGGGATGGGCACAGGGATGGGCACAGGGATGGGGACAGGGATGGGGACAGGGATGAGGGACAGGGATGGGCACAGGGATGGGCACAGGGCTGGGGACAGGGATGGGCACAGGGATGGGGGACAGGGATGGGGACAGGGATGGGGACAGGGATGGGCACAGGGATGGGGGACAGGGATGGGCACAGGGATGGGCACAGGGATGGGGACAGGGATGGGCACAGGGATGGGGACAGGGATGGGGACAGGGATGGGCACAGGGCTGGGCACAGGGATGGGGACAGGGATGGGCACAGGGATGGGCACAGGGATGGGGACAGGGCTGGGCACAGGGCTGGGCACAGGGATGGGCACAGGGATGGGGGACAGGGATGGGGACAGGGATGGGGACAGGGATGGGCACAGGGATGGGGGACAGGGATGGGCACAGGGATGGGCACAGGGCTGGGCACAGGGATGGGGACAGGGATGGGCACAGGGATGGGCACAGGGCTGGGGACAGGGATGGGGACAGGGATGGGGACAGGGATGGGCACAGGGATGGGCACAGGGATGGGGACAGGGATGGGCACAGGGCTGGGCACAGGGCTGGGCACAGGGATGGGGACAGGGATGGGCACAGGGATGGGCACAGGGCTGGGGACAGGGCTGGGCACAGGGATGAGGGACAGGGATGGGCACAGGGCTGGGCACAGGGCTGGGCACAGGGCTGGGGACAGGGATGGGCACAGGGATGGGCACAGGGCTGGGGACAGGGCTGGGCACAGGGATGGGGACAGGGATGGGCACAGGGATGGGCACAGGGCTGGGGACAGGGATGGGGACAGGGATGGGGACAGGGATGGGCACAGGGATGGGCACAGGGCTGGGCACAGGGATGGGCACAGGGATGGGGACAGGGATGGGCACAGGGCTGGGCACAGGGCTGGGCACAGGGATGGGGACAGGGATGGGCACAGGGATGGGCACAGGGCTGGGGACAGGGCTGGGCACAGGGATGGGGACAGGGATGGGCACAGGGATGGGCACAGGGCTGGGGACAGGGATGGGGACAGGGATGGGGACAGGGATGGGCACAGGGATGGGGGACAGGGATGGGCACAGGGATGGGCACAGGGATGGGGACAGGGATGGGCACAGGGCTGGGCACAGGGATGGGCACAGGGATGGGCACAGGGATGGGGACAGGGCTGGGCACAGGGCTGGGCACAGGGATGGGGGACAGGGATGGGGACAGCAGTGGGTGGCATCCTGTGCCCCTGTCCCTGGTGCAGGTGGTGGGCGCTGCAGGTGGTGAGGAACGTCCCCCCCTCGGCGCTGGGGCAGGTCCGGGCCAAGGTGGCCGCCCTGGGGGTGCTGGGGGGGCTGCGCCCAGACTGGGGGTGCGGGCGCTGCTGGGCCCAGGATTACCTCTCCTCGGTAAGCACCCCTGGCAGGGTTTGGGGGGTACCCTGGGGTGCCACCCCTGTGTGCACCCCCTGCCCCATGGGGAGCCCCAGGGCACGCACTGCCCCACTTCAGGGTGCCCCCCCCAACGTTGTGGGGACCCCATGTTGGGTGTAGCTCAGGCTAGGGTGGTCCCGTGCCACACAGTGGGGTGTCCCCCACAATGGGGTGTCCCCCAAACCTGGGTGCCCCCACAGTGGGGTCCCCCCCACACCGGGGTGCCCCTATACCCCACATGGGGGTACCCCCCATCCCAGGATGCCCCCACACTGGGGTGCCCCTATACCCCACATGGGGGTGCCCGCCATCCCAGGGTGCCCCCACACTGGGGTGACCCTATACCCCACATGGGGGTGCCCGCCATCCCAGGGTGCCCCCACACTGGGGTGACCCTATACCCCACATGGGGGTGCCCCCCATCCCAGGGTGCCCCCACACTGGGGTGCCCCCACACCGGGGTGCCCCTATACCCCACATGGGGGTGCCCCCAAGCTCAGGTTGCCCCCACACTGGGGTCCCCCCACACCGGGGTGCCCCTACACCCCACACTGGGGTCCCCCCACACCGGGGTGCCCCTATACCCCACATGGGGGTGCCCCCAAGCTCAGGTTGCCCCCACACTGGGGTGCCCCTATATCCCACACTGGGGTCCCCCCACACCATAGTGCCCCTATACCCCACATGGGGGTGCCCCCAAGCTCAGGTTGCCCCCACACTGGGGTCCCCCCACACCGGGGTGCCCCTACACCCCACACTGGGGTCCCCCCACACCGGGGTGCCCCTATACCCCACATGGGGGTGCCCCCAAGCTCAGGTTGCCCCCACACTGGGGTGCCCCTATATCCCACACTGGGGTCCCCCCACACCATAGTGCCCCTATACCCCACATGGGGGTGCCCCCCATCCCAGGATGCCCCCACACTGGGGTTCCCCCACACCGGGGTGCCCCTATGCCCCACATGGGGGTGCCCCCTATCCCAGGGTGCCCCCACACCGGGGTGCCCCTATACCCCACATGGGGGTGCCCCCAAGCTCAGGTTGCCCCCACACTGGGGTCCCCCCACACTGGGGTGCCCCTATACCCCACATGGGGGTGCCCCCCATCCCAGGGTGTCCCCACACCGGGGTGCCCCTGTACCCCACATGGGGGTGCCCCCAAGCCCAGGGTGCCCCCACACTGGGGTGCCCCTACACCGGGGTGCCCCTATACCCCACACTGGGGTCCCCCCACACTGTAGTGCCCCTATACCCCACATGGGGGTACCCTCCATCCCAGGGTGCCCCCACACTGGGGTGCCCCACACCGTGGCTCCCCACAGCCCAGCGAGAACCCGGGGCTGGCCCTGCACTTCGCCCGCCGTGTCCAGGCCCTGCAGGACAAGGTGCATTTCAGCTCCGTCCTCTTCTCCTGCCACGTCCGCAAGGTGAGGAGGGGTGGGGGGCACCTATGGGTGGGGGGTCACTTCTGGCCCTGGGAAGGGGATGGGACAGCTTGTTCTGGATGCCATCACCAAGCCACTGGAAGAGAAGAATCACAGAGTCACAGAATCCCAAGGTTGGGAAAGACCTTTAAGATCATCAAGTCCAACCATTCCCATCCTAAACTAAACCAGATCCCTGAGCACCTCATGCACCCTTTTTTTGAACACACCCAGGGAAGGTGACTCAGCCCCTCCCTGGGCAGCCTGTTCCAGCCCTGACAACTCTTTCAGTAACAAATTTTTTCCTAACATCCAATCTGCCCCTGCCCTGGGGCAGCTTGAGGCCATTGCCCCTTGTCCCATCTCCTGTCCCCTGGCTGAAGAGACCATCACCCACCTCTCTACAACCTCCCTTCAGGTAGTTGTAGGTGGTGAGAAGGTCTCCCCTCAGCCTCCTCTTCTCCAGGCTCAACACCCCCAGCTCCCTCAGCTGCTCCTCATAGGATTTGCCCTCCAGCCCCTTCCCCAGCCTGGTTGCCCTTCTCTGGACTCTCTCCAGGACCTCAATGTCCTTCTTACGGTGAGGAGCCCAGAGCTGGACCCAGCACTCGAGGTGCAGCCTCACCAATGCCCAGTCCAGGGGCACAATCACCTCCCTAGACCTACTGGCCACACTGGGGCTGACACAAGCCAAGATGCCATTGGCTTTCTTGGCCGCCTGGGCACACTGCTGACTCATATTCAGCCTGCAGTCACCCAGCACCCCCAAAAGGTCATGAGGAGTAGTCAGCATGGATTCACCAAAGGGAGATTGTGCTGGACCAATCTCATAGCCTTCTATGATGTCATCACCAGCTGGGTAGATGGAAGGAGAGCAGTGGATGTCATCTACCTTGACTCCAGCAAGGCTTTCCATACTGTCTCCCATGACATCCTGATAGCAAAGCTGAGAGGGTATGGGATAGATGAGTGGACAGTGAGGTGGGTTGAGAACTGGCTGTCGGACCGGGCTCAGAGGGTTGTGATCAGTGGAGCAGAGTCTGAATGGAGGCCTGTGACTAGCGGTGTTCCCCAGGGCTCGGTGTTGGGTCCAGTCCTGTTTAGTATCTTCATTAATGACCTTGATGAGGGAATAGCATCCACCATCAGCAAGTACCTGATGATCCAGAGCTGGGAGGGGTGGCTGACATGCAGGACACTGCGCTGCCATCCAGCGAGACCTGGACAGGCTGGAGAGCTGGGCAGGGAGACACCAGATGAGGGTTAATAAAAGCAAGTGGAGAGTCTTGCACCTGGGGAGGAATAACTGCTGGAATCAGGACAGGCTGGGGGGGAGCTGCTGGAGAGGAGCTCTGTGGAGAAGGACCTGGGGGTGCTGGTGGGTGACAGGGTGGCCATGAGCCAGCAGTGTGCCCTGGGGGCTGAGAGAGACAATGGGATCCTGGGGGCATCAAGAGGAGTGTGGGCAGCAGGTCACAGGAGGGGATCCTCCCCCTCTGCTCTGCCCTGCTCAGGCCCCACCTGGAGTGTTGTGTCCAGCTCTGGGCTCCCTGGGATAGAAAAGCCAGGGATTTCCTGGAGAGAGTCCAGAGGAGGCTCTGGAGATGCTGAAGGGCCTGGAGCATCTCCCCTGCCAGGAAAGGCTGAGGGAGCTGGGGCTGTTCAGCCTGGAGAGAAGCAGCCTGAGAGGGGATCTGCTCAATGGTTCTCAAGAGCTGAAGGGTGGCACCCAGGGGGACATGGGCAGCCTCTTCTCAGGGTCTGTGGGGACAGGACAAGGGGCGATGGGCTCAAGTTGGAGCACAGGGAGTTCCCCCCAATGTGGGGAAGAACTTCTTCCCAGTGAGGGTGAGGGAGCCCTGGGCCAGGCTGCCCAGGGGGTGTGGAGTCTCCTTCTCTGGAGAGATTGCAGCCCCTGTCCTAGGGACCCTGCTTTGGCAGGGGGTGGGACCTCATGGGCTCTGGGGGTCCCTTCCAACCCCTGTGATTCTGTGGGGGTCCCACCCCCCCACCCAGCCACCACATCTGTGTGTGTCCCCCCCCTTCTGTGTCCCCTCAGATCAACCGCTTCGGTAAGAGCCGGGACCGAGCCATCCTGGTGACAGACCACCACGTCTACAAGCTGGACCCCCAGCAGCAGTACCGTGTGATGAGGGAGCTGCCCCTCAGCACTGTGAGTGTCCCCAGTGCCACCGGTGTCCCCAACGCCACCAGTGTCCCCAGGGCATGGCAGGGACACACACACACAAAGCCCTTTCCCCTCCACCCCATCCTGGCTCTGCTGCACCCACCCAAAGGTTGGAGACCCCATGGGGAACAGCAAGTTGATGCCATGGGTGCTGTGGCGCTGCCACCGGTGCTGGTGACACCTTGCTGTCCCCACAGGTGACAGGGCTGAGTGTGACAAGCTGTCAGGCGCAGCTGGTGGTCTTCCACACCCAGAACCAGGAGGATCTGGCTGTGTGTCTGCACAAGATGCAGCCAGCGGGGGACAACAGGGTGGGCGAGCTGGTGGGCGTCCTCCTGGAGCACTGCCGAGCGTGAGTCGGGGAGGGGGGACTGAGTTTGGGGGTGACACTGAGCTGGGAGGATGTGTGGGTCTGCCTGAGGGTGGGGAGGCTCTTCAGAGGGACCTGACCAGGCTGGACCCATGGGCTGAGAGCAGAGGGATGAGGTTGAACCAGGCCAAGGGCAGAGTCCTGCCCATGGGACATCCCGACCCCCAGCAGCGCTCCAGGCTGGGGCAGAGCGGCTGGAGAGCTGCTGGGGAGAAGGAGCTGGGGGTGCTGGGTGACTGGGACTGCCCAGGAGCCAGCAGGGTGCCCGGGGGGCCAGGAAGGCCAAGGGCATCGTGGCTTGTGTCAGAGCCAGCGTGGCCACAGGGCCAGGGCAGGGCTTGTGCCCCTGGGCTGGGCACTGGGGAGGCTGCAGCTGGAGTGCTGGGGCCAGTTGTGGGCCCCTGAGTCCCAGAAGGACATGGGGGTCCTGGAGCGTGTCCAGAGAAGGGCAACCAGGCTGGGGAAGGGGCTGGAGAGCAGCAAAGCTTGCGAGGAGCGGCTGAGGGAGCTGGGGGTGTTGAGCCTGGAGAAGAGGAGGCTGAGGGGAGCCCTTGTCAGCGCCTCCCCTGCCCTGCCAGGAGGGTGCAGAGAGGTGGGCGAGGGTCTCTGCAGCCAGGGGCCAGGAGATGGGATGGAAATGGGCTCAAGCTGCCCCAGGGCAGGGTCAGCTCAGCTGGGAGGGCAAAGTTCTTCCCTGGCAGAGTTGTGGGGCTGTGGCACAGGCTGCCCAGGGAGGGGGCTGAGTCCCCACCCCTGGGGGTGTTTAACAGAGGGGAGATGAGGTGCTCAGGGAGCTGGGGCAGCACAGGACAGGGATGGTTGGACTCGATGATCTCAAAGGGCTTTTCCACCCTGGTGACTCCAGGATTTTGGGACAGGGTGGCAATTTGGGGGGTGGGGGGGTGGGGGGGGTGTAGGGGTATCCCAACACCCCCTGATCCTGAGCTGTGGCAGGACCCAGCGGGAGCTGCAGGTCCAGGTTGCTGACTCCATCCAGCTGAGCTTCCACGGGCGCCGGCGGGTGCTGCGGGTGGAGACGCGGCCGGACGCCGCCACCCCCGACTTCGCCAGGACCCGCGAGGGGTTCGTGCTCTACTGGCCTGAGAGATGATGGGGAGGGGGGTGGGAAACACCCCAAAAACACTCCCACCCCCCCCCCTTTCACCCCCAACCCCATCCTGCTTTCCCCCCCTGCTGTACCCCTTTGATCCCCCATCAGGGTCCCGCAGCCCCACGGCAGATGTGGGACCCCCCCCACCCCAAACCCTGTGTCCCACCCCCAGAGCGATGCTGAAGCCCCTGTGAGGTGGGATTAAAGAGTTGGATGGGACCCCACAGCCCCCTCCCCAAATTATGGATGGGACCCTCGGGTCCCCCCAGCAGCTCCACTGTGGGGTCCCCCAGAATCGGCCCCATGATTGAGTGTCTGGTGTTGGGGGGCAGGGGTGGAGGTGGGGGGGGAGCGATGGGATGGGGGCACCCAAGGGCACCCCCCTGCCCCACTTTGGGGGGACACCCTGTGTCCCCTGCACCAGGCAACCCCTGTGCCCCCCCCGACAGCTGGGGGCTGGAGCCCTTGGGGACCAGGTCACTGGGACCCAGGTCCTGGTGTCCCCAACACTTAGTGGCCTGCTGTCACTTTGGGATGGGTCCCCATGTCCCTGGCCCTGTGTCCCCATGTCCCTGGGTCTCCTAGAGTGTCCCCATGTCCTTGGGTCCCCATGTCTGCTGACACCAGGTGTCCCCTGGGTCCCCATGTCCCTGGGTCTCCTAGAGTGTCCCCATGTCCTTGGGTCCCCATGTCTGCTGACACCAGGTGTCCCTACACCCCTGGGTCCCCATGTCCCTGGGTCTCCTAGAGTGTCCCCATGTCCTTGGGTCCCCATGTCTGCTGACACCAGGTGTCACCTGGGTCGCCATGTCCCTGGCCCTGTGTCCCCATGTCCCTGGGTCTCCTAGAGTGTCCCCATGTCCTTGGGTCCCCATGTCTGCTGACACCAGGTGTCCCCTGGGTCCCCATGTCCCTGGGTCTCCTACAGTGTCCCCATGTCCTTGGGTCCCCATGTCTGCTGACACCAGGTGTCCCTACACCCCTGTGTCCCCATGTCCCTGGGTCTTCTAGAGTGTCCCAATGTCCTTGGGTCCCCATGTCTGCTGACACCAGGTGTCCCCTGGGTCCCCATGTCCCTGGGTCTCCTAGAGTGTCCCCATGTCCTTGGGTCCCCATGTCTGCTGACACCAGGTGTCCCTACACCCCTGGGTCCCCATGTCCCTGGCCCTGTGTTCCCATGTCCCTGCATCTCCTAGAGTTTCCCCATGTCCTTGGGTCCCCATGTCTGCTGACACCAGGTGTCCCTACACCCCTGGGTCCCCATGTCCCTGGCCCTGTGTCCCCATGTCCCTGCATCTCCTAGAGTGTCCCCATGTCCTTGGGTCCCCATGTCTGCTGACACCAGGTGTCCCCTGGGTCCCCATGTCCCTGGGTCTCCTAGAGTGTCCCAATGTCCTTGGGTCCCCATGTCTGCTGACACCAGGTGTCCCTACACCCCTGGGTCCCCATGTCCCTGGCCCTGTGTTCCCATGTCCCTGCATCTCCTAGAGTTTCCCCATGTCCTTGGGTCCCCATGTCTGCTAACACCAGGTGTCCCCTGGGTCCCCATGTCCCTGGCCCTGTGTCCCCATGTCCCTGGGTCTCCTAGAGTGTCCCCATGTCCTTGGGTCCCCATGTCTGCTGACACCAGGTGTCCCCTGGGTCCCCATGTCCCTGGGTCTCCTAGAGTGTCCCCATGTCCTTGGGTCCCCATGTCTGCTGACAGCAGGTGTCCCTACACCCCTGGGTCCCCATGTCCCTGGCCCTGTGTCCCCATGTCCCTGGGTCTTCTAGAGTGTCCCCATGTCCTTGGGTCCCCATGTCTGCTGACACCAGGTGTCCCTACACCCCTGGGTCCCCATGTCCCTGGGTCTTCTAGAGTGTCCCCATGTCCTTGGGTCCCCATGTCTGCTGACACCAGGTGTCCCTACACCCCTGGGTCCCCATGTCCCTGGGTCTTCTAGAGTGTCCCAATGTCCTTGGGTCCCCATGTCTGCTGACACCAGGTGTCCCTACACCCCTGGGTCCCCATGTCCCTGGCCCTGTGTTCCCATGTCCCTGCATCTCCTAGAGTTTCCCCATGTCCTTGGGTCCCCATGTCTGCTAACACCAGGTGTCCCCTGGGTCCCCATGTCCCTGGCCCTGTGTCCCCATGTCCCTGGGTCTCCTAGAGTGTCCCCATGTCCTTGTGTCCCCATGTCTGCTGACACCAGGTGTCCCTACACCCCTGGGTCCCCATGTCCCTGGCCCTGTGTCCCCAAGTCCCTGCGTCTCCTAGAGTGTCCCCATGTCCTTGGGTCCCCATGTCTGCTGACAGCAGGTGTCCCTACACCCCTGGGTCCCCATGTCCCTGGCCCTGTGTCCCCATGTCCCTGGGTCTCCTAGAGTGTCCCCATGTCCTTGGGTCCCCATGTCTGCTGACACCAGGTGTCCCCTGGGTCCCCATGTCCCTGGCCCTGTGTCCCCATGTCCCTGGGTCTCCTAGAGTGTCCCCATGTCCTTGGGTCCCCATGTCTGCTGACACCAGGTGTCCCCTGGGTCCCCATGTCCCTGGCGTGTGTCCCCATGTCCCTGCATCTCCTAGAGTGTCCCCATGTCCTTGGGTCCCCATGTCTGCTGACACCAGGTGTCCCTACACCCCTGGGTCCCCATGTCCCTGGGTCTCCTAGAGTGTCCCCATGTCCTTGGGTCCCCATGTCTGCTGACACCAGGTGTCCCCTGTGTCCCCATGTCCCTGGCCCTGTGTCCCCATGTCCCTGGGTCTCCTAGAGTGTCCCCATGTCCTTGGGTCCCCATGTCTGCTGACACCAGGTGTCTCCTGGGTCCCCATGTCCCTGGCCCTGTGTCCCCATGTCCCTGGGTCTTCTAGAGTGTCCCCATGTCCTTGGGTCCCCATGTCTGCTGACACCAGCTGTCCCTACACCCCGGGTCCCCATGTCCATGACAACCTGTGTCTCAGTGTCCCTGTCCCAAAGTCACTGGGTCCTAAGGTCCCCATGTCCTTGGCCTGGTGGCCGTGGTGTCCCCATGCCTCAGGTCCTGATGTCCCCAGGTCCCATGTCACTGTGTCCCTGATACTCCAACACAGTGTCCTGATGTCACTGGGTCCCCATCCCCTGGGTCCTGACACCCCTGATGCTCTGTGTCCTCATGTCCCCCTGTCCCTGACACCCCATGTCACTGCATCACCCAACGTCACTGTGTCCCAATGTCCCCATGTCCCTGATCCCTGGTGTCACCGTGTCCCCAGCATCCCAGACCCCATGTCCCTGTGTGACCAGGTCCCCATGGCCCTGATCCCCAGTGTCACCATGTGACCAGAACCCCATGGCCCTGGTCCCCGGTGTCACCGTGTCCCCATGTGTCTGTGTCCCCAGTATCCCAGACCCTCTGTCCCTGTGTGACCAGGTCCCCATGGCCCTGATCCCTGGTGTCACCATGTCCCTGTGTGACTGGGTCCCCATGCTGTGGATCCCTGGTATCACCATGTCCCCAGCATTCTGGATCCCATGTCCTTGTGTGACCAGGTCCCCATGGCCCTGATCTCTGGTGTCCCCGTGTCCCCATGGCCTGGATCCTGTGTCCCTGTGTCCCCATGGCCCTGATCCCCAGTGTCCCTGTGTCCCCATGGCCGGACCCCATGTCCCCAGCATCCTCAACCCCACGTCCTTGTGTGACCAGGTCCCCATGGCCCTGATCCCTGCTGTCACCGTGTCCCCATGTGACCAGGTCCCCATGCTGAGGATCCCCAGTATCCCCGTGTCCTCAGTGTCCCAAACCCCACGTCCCCATGGCCCTGATCCCCGGGGTCCCTGTGTCCCCATGGCCTGGACCCTGTGTCCCCAGGATCCCGAACCTCATCTCACTGTGTCACCATGTCCCTGATCCCCGGTGTCCCTGTGTCCCCATGCCATGGATCCCCAGTGTCCCCATGTCCCCAGCATCCCAGACCCCATGTCCCTGGTGTCCCCACGTCCCTGATTCCTGGTGTCTCCGTGTCCCCAGCTTTCCAGACCCCATGTCCCTGTGTCCCCATGTCCCTGATCCCTGGTGTCCCTGTGTCCCCATGGCCTGGACCCCGTGTCCCTGTGTCACTGGGTCCCCATGTCCCTGATCCCCAGTGTCCCCGTGTCCCCAGCATCCTGGACCCCGTGTCCCTGTGTGACCAGGTCCCCATGTCCCTGATCCCTGGTGTCACTGTGTCCCCATGTCCTGGATCCCCAGTGTCCCTGTATCCCCACGTCACACAGAATCACACACGTCCCTCATCCCCAGTGTCCCCGTGTCCCCATGTCCCTGATCCCCAGTGTCCCTGTGTCCCCAGCATCCTGGACCCCGTGTCCCTGTGTGACCAGGTCCCCATGTCCCTGATCCCTGGTGTCACTGTATCCCCATGTCCTAGATCCCCAGTGTCCCTGTATCCCCACGTCACACAGAATCACACACGTCCCTCATCCCCAGTGTCCCCGTGTCCCCGTGTCCCTGATCCCCAGTGTCCCCACCATCCCAGACCCCATGTCCCTGGTGTCCCTGTGTCCCCATGTCCCTGATCCCTGGTGTCCCTGTGTCCCCAGCATCCAAGACCCCATGTCCCTGTGTCACCGTGTCCCCACGTCCCTCATCCCTGGTGTCCCTGTGTCCCCATGGCCTGGACCCCGTGTCCCCAGCATCCTGGACTCCATGTCCCTGTGTGACCAGGTCCCCATGGCCCTGATGTCCCTGCTCTCACTGTGTCCCCAAGTCCCTGATCCCCAGTGTCCCTGTGTCCCCAGCATCCTGGACCCCGTGTCCCTGTGTGACCAGGTCCCCATGTCCCTGATCCCTGGTGTCCCTGTGTCCCCACCATCCCGGACCCCGTGTCCCTGTGTGACCAGGTCCCCATGTCCCTGATCCCTGGTGTCACTGTGTCCCCATGTCCTGGATCCCCAGTGTCCCTGTATCCCCACGTCACACAGAATCACACACGTCCCTCATCCCCGGTGTCCCTGTGTCCCCATGTCCCTGATCCCTGGTGTCCCTGTGTCCCCACCATCCCGGACCCCGTGTCCCTGTGTCCCTGTGTCCCCATGTCCCTGATCCCTGGTGTCCCCGTGTCCCCACATCCCTGATCCCTGGTGTCCCTGGGTCCCCATGGCCTGGATACCGTGTCCCTGTGTCCCAGTGTCCCCATGTCCCTCATCCCTGGTGTCCCCATGTCCCCAGCATCCCGGCCATGTCCCTCATCCCTGGTGTCCCCGTGTCCCCAGCATCCCAGACCCCGTGTCCCTGTGTCCCTGTGTCCCTCATCCCTGGTGTCCCCGTGTCCCCATGGCCTGGACCCCGTGTCCCCATGTCCCTGATCCCCAGTGTCCCTGTGTCCCCAGCATCCTGGACCCCGTGTCCCTGTGTGACCAGGTCCCCATGTCCCTGATCCCTGGTGTCACTGTGTCCCCATGTCCTGGATCCCCAGTGTCCCTGTATCCCCACGTCACACAGAATCACACACGTCCCTCATCCCCAGTGTCCCCGTGTCCCCGTGTCCCTGATCCCCAGTGTCCCTGTGTCCCCAGCATCCCAGACCCCATGTCCCTGTGTGACCAGGTCCCCATGTCCCTGATCCCTGGTGTCACTGTGTCCCCATGTCCTGGATCCCCAGTGTCCCTGTATCCCCACGTCACACAGAATCACACACGTCCCTCATCCCCAGTGTCCCCGTGTCCCCATGTCCCTGATCCCCAGTGTCCCCGTGTCCCCACCATCCCAGACCCCATGTCCCTGGTGTCCCTGTGTCCCCATGTCCCTGATCCCTGGTGTCCCTGTGTCCCCAGCATCCAAGACCCCATGTCCCTGTGTCACCGTGTCCCCACGTCCCTCATCCCTGGTGTCCCTGTGTCCCCATGGCCTGGACCCCGTGTCCCCAGCATCCTGGACTCCATGTCCCTGTGTGACCAGGTCCCCACGGCCCTGATCCCCAGTGTCCCTGTGTCCCCATGGCCCTGATCCCCAGTGTCCCTGTGTCACCGTGTCCCCATGTCCCTGATCCCTGGTGTCCCTGGCATCCCAGACCCCATGTCCCTGTGTCCCTGTGTCCCCATGTCCCTGATTCCTGGTGTCCCCATGTCCCCAGCATCCCAGACCCCGTGTCCCTGTGTCCCCATTTCCCTCATCCCTGGTGTCCCTGTGTCCCCATGGCCTGGACCCTGTGTCCCCGTGTCCCCACGTCCCTGATCCCTGGTGTCCCCGTGTCCCCATGGCCTGGACCCCGTGTCCCTGTGTCCCCATGTCCCTGATCCCTGGTGTCACTGTGTCCCCATGGCCTGGAGCCTGTGTCCCTGTGTCCCTGTGTCCCCATGTCCCTGATCCCCAGTGTCCCCGTGTCCCCAGCATCCCGGACCCTGTGTCCCTGTGTCCCTGTGTCCCCACATCCCTGATCCCTGGTGTCCCTGTGTCCCCATGGCCTGGACCCCGTGTCCCTGTGTCCCCATGTCCCTGATCCCCAGTGTCCCAGTGTCCCCAGCATCCCGGACCCTGTGTCCCTGTGTCCCTGTGTCCCCATGTCCCTGATCCCTGGTGTCCCCACATCCCTGATCCCTGGTGTCCCTGTGTCCCCATGTCCCTGATCCCTGGTGTGCCCATGTCCCCACATCCCTGATCCCTGGTGTCCCTGTGTCCCCATGGCCTGGAGCCCGTGTCCCTGTGTCCCTGTGTCCCCATGGCCCTGATCCCTGGTGTCACTGTGTCCCCAGCATCCCGGACCCTGTGTCCCCACATCCCTGATCCCTGGTGTCACTGTGTCCCCGTGTCCCCATGTCCCCGATCCCTGCTGTCCCTTTGTCCCCAGCATCCCAGTGTCCCCATATCCCCATCATCCCAGTGTCCCCGTGTCCCCAGCATCCCAGTGTCCCCATATCCCCAGCATCTGTGTCCCCATATCCCCATCATCCCAGTGTCCCCGTGTCCCCAGCATCCCAGTGTCCCCATATCCCCAGCATCCCAGTGTCCCCAGCATCCCAGTGTCCCTGTGTCCCCAGCATCCCAGTGTCCCCAGCATCCCAGTGTCCCCGTATCCCCAGCATCCCAGTGTCCCCAGCATCCCAGTGTCCCCGTGTCCCCAGCATCCCAGTGTCCCTAGCATCCCAGCATCCCAGTGTCCCCAGCATCCCAGTGTCCCCATATCCCCAGCATCCCAGTGTCCCCGTGTCCCCAGCATCCCAGTGTCCCCAGCATCCGTGTCCCTGTGTCCCTGTGTCCCCAGCATCCCAGTGTCCCCATATCCCCAGCATCCCAGTGTCCCAGTGTCCCCAGTGTCCCAGTGTCCCCATATCCCCAGCATCCCAGTGTCCGTGTGTCCCCAGCATCCCAGTGTCCCAGTGTCCCCAGCATCCCAGTGTCCCTGTGTCCCCAGCATCCCAGTATCCCTATGTCCCCAGCATCCCAGTGTCCCCAGCATCCCAGTGTCCCCAGCATCCATGTCCCCATATCCCCAGCATCCCAGTGTCCCAGTGTCCCCAGCATCCCAGTGTCCCCATATCCCCAGCATCCCAGTGTCCCCAGCATCCCAGTGTCCCCAGCATCCGTGTCCCTGTGTCCCTGTGTCCCCAGCATCCCAGTGTCCCCATATCCCCAGCATCCCAGTGTCCCCAGCATCCCAGTGTCCGTGTGTCCCCAGCATCCCAGTGTCCCCATATCCCCAGCATCCCAGTGTCCCCAGCATCCCAGTGTCCGTGTGTCCCCAGCATCCCAGTGTCCCCATATCCCCAGCATCCCAGTGTCCCCATATCCCCAGCATCCCAGTGTCCCAGTGTCCCCAGCATCCCAGTGTCCCCGTGTCCCCAGCATCCCAGTATCCCTATGTCCCCAGCATCCCAGTGTCCCCAGCATCCCAGTGTCCCCAGCATCCATGTCCCCATATCCCCAGCATCCCAGTGTCCCAGTGTCCCCAGCATCCCAGTGTCCCCGTGTCCCCAGCATCCCAGTGTCCCCATATCCCCAGCATCCCAGTGTCCCAGTGTCCCCAGCATCCCAGTGTCCCCATATCCCCAGCATCCCAGTGTCCCCGTGTCCCCAGCATCCCAGTGTCCCTGTGTCCCCATCATCCCAGTGTCCCCGTGTCCCCAGCATCCCAGTGTCCCCATATCCCCAGCATCCCAGTGTCCCCGTGTCCCCAGCATCCCAGTGTCCCCAGCATCCCAGTGTCCCCATATCCCCATCATCCCAGTGTCCCCGTGTCCCCAGCATCCCAGTGTCCCTGTGTCCCCAGCATCCCAGTGTCCCCATATCCCCAGCATCCCAGTGTCCCAGTGTCCCCAGCATCCCAGTGTCCCCGTGTCCCCAGCATCCCAGTGTCCCCAGCATCCGTGTCCCTGTGTCCCCAGCATCCCAGTGTCCCCATATCCCCAGCATCCCAGTGTCCGTGTGTCCCCAGCATCCCAGTGTCCCCGTGTCCCCAGCATCCCAGTGTCCGTGTGTCCCCAGCATCCCAGTGTCCCCAGCATCCCAGTGTCCCCAGCATCCCAGTGTCCGTGTGTCCCCAGCATCCCAGTGTCCCCAGCATCCATGTCCCCATATCCCCAGCATCCCAGTGTCCCAGTGTCCCCAGCATCCCAGTGTCCCCAGCATCCCAGTGTCCGTGTGTCCCCAGCATCCCAGTGTCCCCAGCATCCATGTCCCCATATCCCCAGCATCCCAGTGTCCCAGTGTCCCCAGCATCCCAGCCCCGGGTCCCCACTGGGAGACTGGGGGGGGGGGGGGGCACTGTCTCCATGGCAACAGGCCGGCTGGCGGAAGTGGCGTAGCCCAACGGGCGGAAGGGGCGAGGCGGAGCCTCTCCCTTAGGACTCAGTTTCCCGTGAGGCTCCGCGGCGGCGGCGGCAGCAGCTTCCGGCGGGCTCTTCCGGGGGGCCGGGGCCGGGTCGGGCCGGGGTCGGGGCTGGGGCTGGGCCGGGGTCGGGCCCGGGCCGGGATGGAGGCCGTGCCCCGCATGCCCATGATCTGGCTCGACCTGAAGGAGGCCGGGGAGTTCGCCTTCAATGCCGCCGTCAAGAAGGTGGGGCCGGGGTTGGGGGGGGGGGGGAAGGAATATGGGGCCTGCGAAGGGCCCGGGGGGAGCGGGTGGGCCCAGGAGGGGCGGGGGCTGGGGGGGCGGGGGGGGGCTCTGGGGGGCGGGGGGGGGAGCTGGAAGGGGAGGGGAGGGGGCTCTGAGGGGCGGGGAAGGGGCTGGGGGGGGAGGGGGCTCTGTGGGGCGGGGGGGGGGTTTGGGGGGGAGGGTGTCTGGGGGGGCGGGGAGGGGGCTCTGGGAGGGCTTGCGGGGGAGGGGGCTCTGGGGCTGCTTGGGGGGGAGGGTGTCTGGGGGGGCGGGGAGGGGGCTCTGGGGCTGCTTGGGGGGGGAGGGTATCTGGGGGGGGCGGGGAGGGAGCTCTGGGGGGCGGGGAGAGTGTCTGGGGGGGCCGGGGGGGGATTGGGGGGGAGGGTGTCTGGGAGGGGCGGGGTGGGGGCTCTGGGGGGCGGCGGGGGAGCTGGAAGGGGAGGGGGCTCTGAGGGGCGGGGAGGGCCTGGAGGGAGCGAGGAGGGGGCTCTGGGGGGCGGGGGGGGGGCTTGGGGGGGAGGGTGTCTGGGGGGGGGCGGGGAGGGGGCTCTGGGGAGGCTTGGGGGGGAGGGTATCTGGGGGGGGCGCGGGGGGCTTGGGGGGGGAGGGTATCTGGGGGGGCGGGGAGGGGGCTCTGGGGGGCGGGGGGGGGCTGGGGGTGACGGGGAGGGGGCTCCGTGGGGCGGGGGGGGCTTGGGGGGGAGGGTGTCTGGAGGGGGCGGGGGGGGGGGCTCTGGGGGGGCTTGGGGGGGGAGGGTGTCTGGAAGGGACGGGGAGGGGGCTCTGGGGGGTGTTTGGGGGCTGGGGGTGCGGATCGAGGTGGATGAGGGGGGGTTGAGGAGGAAGGGGGGCTCAGGGGAGGTGTCAGGTCTGGGTGGGCTGGGGAGGGGGCTCTGGGGGTGTTTGGGGGCTGGGAGGGGGGCTCAGGGGAGGTGTCAGGTCTGGGTGGGCTGGGGAGGGGGCTCTGGGGGTGTTTGGGGGCTGGGAGGGGGGCTCGGGGGGTGTCAGGTCTGGGTGGGCTGGGGAGGGGGCTCTGGGGGTGTTTGGGGGCTGAGAGGGGGGCTGGGGGGGTGTCAGGTCTGGGTGGGCTGGGGAGGGGGCTCTGGGGGTGGGATTTGGGGTCTGGGAGGGTGGGGGGGGTGGAATTGGGGGCTCTGAGGGGTGTGTGAGGAGCCTGGGGTGCCCGGGGGGGGGGGGGGATTTTGGGGGCTGTGGGACAGGGGTTGGGGTTGACTGGAGGTGGGAGAACAGGGTGCTGGGCCCCCCCCCCCCCCCCCCCCTCCCCCAGATGGGACCCAGGGCTTTGGGGGGCTTCAGGGTGTGATTGGGGCAGTGCTGTGCCTCACCCCCCACCCACCCACCCACCCACCCCTCACCCATGGCTCTACCCCTGGGTGCCCCATCCACCCCCCCTGAGCTCAGCGTGTCCCCACCACCCCCACACTGCTGGGGGGCTGAGTTTGGGGGAGGGTGAAGCTTTAGGGGGTGAGGGTGGGGGGGTCCCTGCACCCTTCCCTGAGCCCCATCCCTGGGTCAGATCCTTCACCACCCACCTGCTGCTGAAAACTGGGAGCCAGGAGGGCAGGGGAGGGGCAGGGGGCTGCTCCCCCCACCCTAGGGGGGGGGTTTAACTGCCCCTAAAATCCCTTTGCACCCCAGCCAGGAGCAGGGTGGGGGGGTGTGGGGAGGGGGGAGCTGATGGGTCCCATCAAGAAGGAGCCCAAGTGCTTCATGAAGCAGCCACAACCCCCCCCAATCCCTATTCCTGGAATTCCATGGCTCAATATCCATGATTTATGGATTAAAGGGAGGATGAGGAAGGGGTTCCCCTTATGTTTGAGCCCCCCACCCTGCTGGGTTTTGGGGGGAGAGGGGGGGTGCTACCCCTGTGCTGGCAGGCTGGAGCTGAGTCATGCTGTGCCATGGGGGGGGGTGACACCCCATGCTGAGCCCCACAGCCAAGGGGATGGTGGCCTCAGGGTCCCAACTGGGCTCTGGGGATGGTGCTTGAGGGGGTTTTTTTTTGGGGGGGGGGTTTGTTATCCCCAGCAGTGGAGGAGGGGGAGGGATTTGTTGTCCCAGTTTGTTTGGTGGGGGTCTGCTCTGCTTTGCTGGCTCAGGAACCTGCTTGAAATAGAGGAGGGGGAGAGGAAACCCCCCTTGTTTCTCCCTTCACCTCGAGTCCAGTGCTAAAGAAGGAGGTGGGCAGCCCTTCCAGTATCCCAGTTGCCTTAACTGGGCAGCTACTGGGCTGCATCAAGCTCCTGATGGAGTTGGGATGGAGGGAGGCTGAGTGTCCTGCTCTCTCCCCCTGTGGCTCTCAGGGAGGTGGGATGAATCCCTCTGGAGAACCTTGGAAGATTTGGGTTTGCCCATGGTTGGGAAGCACCTTTCCTTGGGGTTTTACCTCCCATGGCACCCTGCACCCTTTAAGCTGAGGTTCAGTGGGAGCTGGGTGAGGTTTTTAGTGGGGAGGGGGGTGTTTTGGGAAGGGTTGGGGGGGAGAACAAGCCATCACATGCCCAACCCCACCATGGGGGCTTCTCCTCTGCCTTCCTGGAGATCCCTGGCTGTATCTCCCAGTACAAGACTGGGACAGGGTGTCCAGGTAGAACTGGTTTCTCACCTTCTTCTTCTTCTTCTTCTTCTTCTTCTTCTTCTTCTTCTTCTTCTTCTTCTTCTTCTTCTTCTTCTTCTTCTTCTTCTTCTTCTCCTCCTCCCAGTTTGTCCTGAAGAACTATGGGGAGAACCCAGAGAACTACAACGAGGAGCTGAGGAAGCTGGAGCTGCTCCGCCAGGTAACCCCAGCTCCATCCCAAACTCCTCCCCCCTTCTCCTCCCCAGGGTTGGGGGGGTGTCCTCTGGCTCCCACCACCTCCCTCAGCCAGCAGCCACAACCAGGAGTTGGGTGGGTGCTTAAACACCCAAACACTGGGGCGGGGGGGGGGGGGCTTCAACCCCCCCAAGCAGGAAGCTGGGAAAGCTTCCTGGGGAAGGAGGAAGTGGGGGGGGTCTCCTGCTCTTCCCAACACAGCTTTTTTTGGAGCAGGAGGTCTTGTAGCTTGACTGGGACACCCCCTTTTTTAGTCACCCCCCCAAATTTTACCCATTTCTTTCCCCCTCAGGAGCCTGCACCAAGGTTGGGTGGGACCCTGGGCAACCTTGTGTAGCTCCAGGCCTGGAGGTTGGTGGCCCTGCCTGTGGCAGGGGGTTGGAGCTCTGGGATCCTTGGGGTCCTTTCCCAACCCAGCCCAGTGTGGGATTCACTTTGGGGGAGAGCAGAGCCATTCTCCTCCCCAAACTGGTTTCCCCAGCCCCATAAAGCTGCTCCCCCCAGCCCCATTTTTAGGCAACCCCCCCTGATTCATCTCACTGCTTCACCCCTGGTGTCTCCATGAGGCTTTTCTCCTCCTCCCCACGTGTCCCCCCACCAAAATCAAGTGCCTGTTCCTGCCTGGGCCTCCTCCTTGAACATCATCCTGGTGTCTGGGGCAGCTTCTTGTGGGCAAGAAATTGGGTGACAGAACGTAGACAAAGGGTGGTGGTCAATGGGTCTGGGTCCAGGGGGAGGTTGGGGACAAGTGGGGTCCCCCAGGGGTCTGTTTGGGGACTGGGGCTCTTTGACACCTTTATTAATGACATTGATGATGGGATTGAGGGCACCCTGAGCAGGTTTGGGGTGACACCAAGCTGAGAGAAGGACAGGAGCCATCCAGAGGGATCTGGACAGGCTGGGAAGGTGGAACTGGGTGAACCTGATGGGGTTCAACACTGTGAAGGGTCAGGTTTGGGCTGGAGGAATCCCAGACACAGATACAGACTGGGAGAGGAGCTGCTGGGGAGCAGCTGCTGGGAAGGACCTGGGTGTCATGGGGGGTGAGAGACTGAACATGAGCCAGCAGTGGCTCCTGCAGCTGGGAAGGGCGATGGGATCCTGGGCTCCATGAGCAGAGGGGTGGCAGCAGGGACAGGGAGGGGATTGTCCCTCTCTGCTCTGCCCTCCCCAGCTGGAGTCCTGTGGCCAGAGCTGGGGCCCAACACAAGGAAGATGTGGGGCTGTTGGAGAGGGGTCAGAGGAGCCCCGGAGATGCTCAGAGGGCTGGAGCAGCTCCCCTGAGGAGAGAGGCTGAGGGAGCTGGGCTGGGTCAGCGTGGAGAAGAGAAGATTGGGGTGGGGGGCACCTTAGAGCCCCTTCCAGCCCCTAAAGGGAGCAGAGGAACAGGAGGGGAATCAGCTCTTGGGAAAGGCAGAGCCTGGCAGGACAAGGGGGCTGGAGTGAAGCTGGAGGAGGGAAGGGGGAGAGGAGAGACTGGGGGGAAGTTCTGTGCAGAGAGAGTGGGGAGGGGCTGGAAGGGGCTGCCCAGAGAGGGGGTGGGTGCCCCGTCCCTGGGGGTGCTCAAGGCCAGGTTGGCTGGGGCCCTGGGCAACCTTGTGTAGCTCCAGGCCTGGAGGTTGGTGGCCCTGCCTGTGGCAGGGGGGTTGGAGCTCTGGGATCCTTGGGGTCCCTTCCAACCCAGCCCAGTCTGTGACTCTATGGTTCTTCCTCCCACTCCTCCTCCTCCTCCTCTCCAGGGCGCTGTCAACGTTCCCCGGGACTTCGAGGGCTGCAGCACGCTGCGCAAGTACTTCGGCCAACTGCACTTCCTGCAGAGCCGCATCCCCATGGGTGCTGAGCAGGAGGCAGCCGTCCCCATCGCCTGGTGAGGGCAGCAGAAGCCCCCCAAGATGCCCCCCACCAGCACCCAATGTGTGACTCCCCAGATCTGGGTGTCAGGGGGGTGATTTGGGGGTCCCTTATGGGGTCCCTTAAGGGAAGGGGTCCCCATCGCCTGGTGAGGGCAGCAGAAGCCCCCCAAGGTTCCCTCACCAACCCCCAATGTGTGACTCCCCAGATCTGGGTGTCAGGGGGGTGATTTGGGGGTCCCCTGTGGGGTCTCTTAAGGGAAGGTGTCCCCTGGTCAGGGCAGCAGAAGGACCCCCAAGATGTCCCCCACCAGCACCCAACTCCCCAGATCTGGGTGGCAGGGGGGTGATTTGGGGGTCCCCTGTGGGGTCTCTTAAGGGAAGGTGTCCCCATTGCCTGGTGAGGGCAGCAGAAGCCCCCCAAGATGCCCCCCACCAGCACCCAATATGTCACTCCCCAAATCTAGGTGGCAGGAGGGTGATTTGGGGGTCCCCTGTCGTGTCCCTTAGGGGAAGGGGTCCCCATCGCCTGGTGAGGGCAGCAGAAGCCCCCCAAGATGTCCCAACTCCCCAGATCTGGGTGGCAGGGGGGTGATTTGGGGGTCCCTTAGGGGAAGGTGTCCCCATTGCCTGATGAGGGCAGCAGAAGCCCCCCAAGGTGTCCCTCAGCAGCACCCAATATGTGACTCCGCAGATCTGGGTGTCAGGGGGGTGATTTGGGGGTCCCCTGTGGGGTCCCTTAGGGGAAGGTGTCCTGCCATGGGGCCCAGGTGAGGCCAGGCAGCTCTCAGCTCTGAGAAGCCACAGGGAAGAGGCAGGACAGTGTCACCACATGAGGTGGCAGTGTCACCATGCATGGTGACAGTCCCCAGATCCCCCCCCCTTGACCCCCTCAGGGCCACCAGAGTCCCTTGGCTGTGTGTAAACAGGGTGTCTCTGCTCTTCCAACCCCAAAACGAGCCCGTGGTGTGTCGCACCTCTACCTCAACACCCATGGGGACCCCAAGCCCCTTCTCCCACCCTCCCAGCAGCCCCTTTCCCTGGTGACCACCCTTCTCCTCTCCCAGGACCGAGATCTTCTCAGGCAAGACAGTGACCCATGAGGACATCAAGTATGAGCAGGCCTGTGTCCTCTACAACCTGGGTAAGGAGCCCCTGTCCCTGTCCCCTGCACCCCAGGGTGGGAGGGACAACCCCTCCTCTCCCCCCACCCTTTGCTCTCAACCTCAGAGTGGTCCCACAGCTCATCCTGGGTTGGGTGTCCTTCCCCCACCCCGGGTGTTCCCCCAGGGTTGGGGGCTTGGTGCTGCACAAGGGGTCAGATTTGGTTCTTCACCCTGGTTGGGTGTCACCCTGAGGAGGCTGATGGTGGGTTCCAGTGTGACAAGGGGACCTTCCTGCTGCTGAAACCCATCCCCTGGCTTCATGGCCACCCCTTCCATGAGCTTCCTGAACTCCCAGCTGACCATTTTGGGGTCTAGCTGACCCCCACCCTGATGCTGGTGAGGTGCCCAGGCCCCTTCTGAGGGGTGTCTGTGGGAGCTCCAGGCTGTTCCCTCCCCAATTCTTAATGCTCAACCTTGGTTTGGGACACCATCCTGGGTGACTCACCTGTGACAGGGTGTCCCTAGGCTGTGGAGCCCCAACAGGGTGTCACCTTGACCACCTTCCCCTGGATTTTGGGCTTTGTGGGAGCTGGGTGGGTGCCCTCACCCCACTGAACCCCCATCCTCTCCCCACAGGGGCACTGCACTCCATGCTGGGTGCCATGGACAAGAGGGTGTCCGAGGAGGTAAGGGTGCCCCTCTGCCCTCCACCCCCTCTCCTCTCCCCCTTGGTGGTCCCAGGGATTCCTCCTCCAGAACCTGGGGGGTTAAAAGCACCTTGACAGCACCCACCAGGTGTCTGCTGTGACCCAGTGTCACTGCAGAGCTGAGGAGGAGCCCCCTCCTCGTCCTCGTGTCCCTGAGGAGCCCCCTCCTCATCCTCGTGTCCCTGAGGAGCCCCCTCCTCGTCCTCGTGTCCCTGAGGAGCCCCCTCCTCGTCCTCGTGTCCCTGAGGAGCCCCCTCCTCGTCCTCGTGTCCCTGAGGAGCCCCCTCCTCGTCCTCGTGTCCCTGAGGAGCCCCCTCCTCGTCCTCCTGTCCCTGAGGAGCCCCCTCCTCGTCCTCGTGTCCCTGAGGAGCCCCCTCCTCGTCCTCCTGTCCCTTGAGGAGCCCCCTCCTCTTCCTCCTGTCCCTGAGGAGCCCCCTCCTCTTCCTCCTGTCCCTTGAGGAGCCCCCTCCTCTTCCTCCTGTCCCTTGAGGAGCCCCCTCCTCTTCCTCCTGTCCCTTGAGGAGCCCCCTCCTCTTCCTCCTGTCCCTTGAGGAGCCCCCTCCTCTTCCTCCTGTCCCTTGAGGAGCCCCCTCCTCTTCCTCCTGTCCCTTGAGGAGCCCCCTCCTCTTCCTCCTGTCCCTTGAGGAGCCCCCTCCTCTTCCTCCTGTCCCTTGAGGAGCCCCCTCCTCTTCCTCCTGTCCCTTGAGGAGCCCCCTCCTCTTCCTCCTGTCCCTTGAGGAGCCCCCTCCTCTTCCTCCTGTCCCTTGAGGAGCCCCCTCCTCTTCCTCCTGTCCCTTGAGGAGCCCCCTCCTCTTCCTCCTGTCCCTTGAGGAGCCCCCTCCTCTTCCTCCTGTCCCTTGAGGAGCCCCCTCCTCATCCTCGTGTCCCTGAGGAGCCCCCTCCTCGTCCTCGTGTCCCTGAGGAGCCCCCTCCTCGTCCTCGTGTCCCTGAGGAGCCCCCTCCTCGTCCTCGTGTCCCTGAGGAGCCCCCTCCTCGTCCCTGTGTCCCTGAGGAGCCCCCTCCTCGTCCTCGTGTCCCTGAGGAGCCCCCTCCTCGTCCTCCTGTCCCTTGAGGAGCCCCCTCCTCTTCCTCCTGTCCCTTGAGGAGCCCCCTCCTCTTCCTCCTGTCCCTGAGGAGCCCCCTCCTCTTCCTCCTGTCCCTTGAGGAGCCCCCTCCTCTTCCTCCTGTCCCTTGAGGAGCCCCCTCCTCTTCCTCCTGTCCCTTGAGGAGCCCCCTCCTCTTCCTCCTGTCCCTTGAGGAGCCCCCTCCTCTTCCTCCTGTCCCTTGAGGAGCCCCCTCCTCTTCCTCCTGTCCCTTGAGGAGCCCCCTCCTCTTCCTCCTGTCCCTTGAGGAGCCCCCTCCTCTTCCTCCTGTCCCTTGAGGAGCCCCCTCCTCGTCCCCCGTGTCCCTGAGGAGCCCCCTCCTTGTCCCTGTGTCCCTGAGGAGCCCCCTCCTCGTCCCTGTGTCCCTGAGGAGCCCCCTCCTCGTCCCTGTGTCCCTGAGGAGCCCCCTCCTCGTCCTCGTGTCCCTGAGGAGCCCCCTCCTCGTCCCTGTGTCCCTGAGGAGCCCCCTCCTCGTCCCTGTGTCCCTGAGGAGCCCCCTCCTCGTCCTCGTGTCCCTGAGGAGCCCCCTCCTCCTCCTCCTGTCCCTGAGGAGCCCCCTCCTCGTCCTCGTGTCCCTGAGGAGCCCCCTCCTCGTCCTCGTGTCCCTGAGGAGCCCCCTCCTCGTCCTCGTGTCCCTGAGGAGCCCCCTCCTCGTCCTCGTGTCCCTGAGGAGCCCCCTCCTCGTCCTCGTGTCCCTGAGGAGCCCCCTCCTCGTCCTCGTGTCCCTGAGGAGCCCCCTCCTCGTCCTCGTGTCCCTGAGGAGCCCCCTCCTCGTCCTCGTGTCCCTGAGGAGCCCCCTCCTCCTCCTCCTGTCCCTGAGGAGCCCCCTCCTCGTCCCTGTGTCCCTGAGGAGCCCCCTCCTCGTCCTCCTGTCCCTTGAGGAGCCCCCTCCTCGTCCTCCTGTCCCTTGAGGAGCCCCCTCCTCGTCCTCGTGTCCCTGAGGAGCCCCCTCCTCGTCCTCGTGTCCCTGAGGAGCCCCCTCCTCGTCCTCGTGTCCCTGAGGAGCCCCCTCCTCCTCCTCCTGTCCCTGAGGAGCCCCCTCCTCGTCCTCGTGTCCCTGAGGAGCCCCCTCCTCCTCCTCCTCCTCCTGTCCCTGAGGAGCCCCCTCCTCCTCCTCCTCCTCCTGTCCCTGAGGAGCCCCCTCCTCCTCCTCCTCCTCCTGTCCCTGAGGAGCCCCCTCCTCCTCCTCCTGTCCCTGAGGAGCCCCCTCCTCCTCCTCCTGTCCCTGAGGAGCCCCCTCCTCCTCCTCCTGTCCCTGAGGAGCCCCCTCCTCCTCCTCCTGTCCCTGAGGAGCCCCCTCCTCCTCCTCCTGTCCCTGAGGAGCCCCCTCCTCCTCCTCCTGTCCCTGAGGAGCCCCCTCCTCCTCCTCCTGTCCCTGAGGAGCCCCCTCTCCTCCTCCTCCTGTCCCCTGAGGAGCCCCCTCCTCGTCCCTGTGTCCCTGAGGAGCCCCCTCCTCATCCTCCTGTCCCTGAGGAGCCCCCTCCTCCTCCTCCTGTCCCTTGAGGAGCCCCCTCCTCCTCCTCCTGTCCCTTGAGGAGCCCCCTCCTCCTCCTCCTGTCCCTGAGGAGCCCCCTTCTCCTCCTCCTGTCCCTGAGGAGCCCCCTTCTCCTCCTCCTGTCCCTGAGGAGCCCCCTTCTCCTCCTCCTGTCCCTGAGGAGCCCCCTTCTCCTCCTCCTGTCCCTGAGGAGCCCCCTCCTCGTCCTCGTGTCCCTGAGGAGCCCCCTCCTCGTCCTCGTGTCCCTGAGGAGCCCCCTCCTCCTCCTCCTCGTGTCCCTGAGGAGCCCCCTCCTCGTCCTCGTGTCCCTGAGGAGCCCCCTCCTCGTCCTCGTGTCCCTGAGGAGCCCCCTCCTCGTCCTCGTGTCCCTGAGGAGCCCCCTCCTCTCCTCCTGTCCCTCCCTGCCCCATTATTCCCCATCCTGCTGAGAACCGACACAGCTCATGACGTGCACACTCCACCCAGCGCTGCTTCGAGCCCTTTGAGCTCCAGGTTCTCAGTCCCCAGCTGCATTTTGGGCTCTCAGAGGAGTGAGGAAGCACCAACCCCCTTCAGAAGAGAAGTCCCCAGCTTGCTGACCACATCCATCCCACCTTCTCCCCCCTCCCAGGGCATGAAGGTTTCCTGCACCCACTTCCAGTGCGCTGCTGGGGCCTTCACCTACCTCAGGGATCACTTCCCACACTCCTACAGCGTGGACATGAGCCACCAGATCCTCAACCTCAACATCAACCTCATGCTGGTAGGAACTGGGCTCCACCTTGGCACTGGGATGGGTCCCCGTCTTGGCACTGGGATGGGTCCCCGTCTTGGCACTGGGATGGCTCCACCTTGGCACTGGGATGGCTCCACCTTGGCACTGGGATGGGTCCCCGTCTTGGCACTGGGATGGGTCCCCGTCTTGGCACTGGGATGGGTCCACCTTGACACTGGGATGGGTCCATCTTCACTCTGGGATGG
>JAJHSY010000051.1:0-49429 GCA_020800305.1 Porphyrio hochstetteri | reverse complement strand
CTTTGGGGGGGGGTACCAGGGCTGGAAGGACTCGGTGAGGCACAACCCTGTCCTCCAACCCCTGCTTCGCCAAGGTGGGGGGGGCGTGGGGGGGCGTGGGGGGGGGATTGGGGGGGATTGGGGAGGGTATGGGGGGGGCAAGGGGAGGGGGATATGGGGGGGGGCATGGGGGGAGGTATTGGGGGGGGAAAGGGGAGGGGGGTATTGGGGGGTATTGGGGGGCAAGGGGTGGGGGGGCAAGGGGAGGGGGCTATGGGGGGGCATGGGGGGATATCAGAGGGGTAAGGGGGGGGCATGGGGGGAGGGAGTGGGGGGGCAAGGGGAGGTGGATATCGGGGGGTTTGAGGGGGCAAGTGGGGGGTATTGGGGGGGCAAGGGGAGGGGGATATTGGGGGCTATGGGGGGGGGCATGGGGGGGGTATCAGAGGGGTATGGGGGGGGGCATGGGGGGAGGGAGTGGGGGGGCAAGGGGAGGGGGGTATTGGGGGGGCATGGGGGGGGCAAGGGGAGTGGGATATGGGGGGGTATTGGGGGGCAAGAGGGGGTATTGGGGGGCAAGGGGAGGGGGATATGGGGGGGGCTATGGGGGGAGCATGGGGGGGCATGGGGGGGAGGTATTGGGGGGCAAGGGGAGGGGGATATGGGGGGGTTTGGGGCGGCAAGAGAGGGGTATTGAGGGGGGCAAGGGGAGGGGGGGTATGGGGGGGGCTATGGGGGGGGCATGGGGGGGTATTGAGGGGGGCAAGGGGAGGGGGGTATGGGGGGGGCTATGGGGGGGCATGGGGGGGGTATCAGAGGGGTATGGGGGGGCATGGGGGGAGGTAGTGGGGGGGGCAAGGGGAGGGGGGGTAGTGGGGGGTATTGGGGGGCAAGGGGTGGGGGGGGCAAGGGGAGTGGGATATGGGGGGGGTTTGGGGGGGCAAGAGGGAGGTATTGGGGGGGCAAGGGGAGGGGGCTATGGGGGGCATGGGGGGGGCATGGGGGGAGGTATTGGGGGGGCAAGGGGAGGGGGGGTATTGGGGGGTATTGGGGGGCAAGGGGTGGGGGGGGCAAGGGGAGGGGGGCTATGGGGGGGTTTGGGGGGGCAAGAGGGGGGTATTGAGGGGGGCAAGGGGAGGGGGATATGGGGGGGTTATGGGGGGGCATGGGGGGGTATCAGAGGGGTATGGGGGGGCATGCGGGGGAGGGAGTGGGGGGGCAAGGGGAGGGGGGTATTGGGGGGTATTGAGGGGCAAGGGATGGGGGGGCAAGGGGAGGGGGCTATGGGGGGGGTTTGGGGGGGCAAGAGAGGAGTATTGAGGGGGGCAAGGGGAGGGGGGGGTATGGGGGGAATATGGGGGGGCACAGGGGGGTATGGGGGGGAGGTATGGGGGGTGCAAGGGGAGGGGGGTATTGAGAGGGAATTGGGGGGGGTATTGGGGGGCAAGGGGAGAGGGGTATGGGGGGCAGGGGGGGTAAGGAGAGTGGGCTATTAGGGGGGTATTGGGGGGGCTGGGGGGGGC
Source organism: Porphyrio hochstetteri (assembly GCA_020800305.1). Classification (NCBI taxonomy): domain Eukaryota; kingdom Metazoa; phylum Chordata; class Aves; order Gruiformes; family Rallidae; genus Porphyrio; species Porphyrio hochstetteri. The sequence continues at coordinate 47,927 of JAJHSY010000051.1, read as the reverse complement.
ATGGGGGGGTATCAGAGGGGTATGGGGGGGGCATGGGGGGAGGTAGTGGGGGGGGCAAGGGGAGGGGGGGTGTGGGGGGTATTGGGGGGCAAGGGGTGGGGGGTATGGGGGGGCGGGGGGGGGGCAAGGAGAGGAGGGTATTGAGAGGGTATTGGGGGGGCATGAGGTAGGGGGCAAGGGGGGGATATGGGGGGGCTTGGGGGGGCAAGAGAGGGGTATCGGGGGGCATGGGGGAGGTAGAGGAGGGGTAAGGGGAGGGGGCTTTGAGGGGGGTATGGGGGGGCAAGACGGGGGTATTGGGGGGGCAAGGGGAGTGGGATATGGGGAGGGGGGCATGGGGGGGGAAGAGAGGAGGTATGGGGGGAAACCTGGGGGTATTGGGGGGGGCACGGGGAGGGGGGGTATGGGGGGGAATATGGGGGGGGCACAGGGGGGTATGGGGGGAGGTATGGGGGGTGCAAGGGGAGGGGGGTATTGAGAGGGAATTGGGGGGTATTGGGGGGCAAGGGGGAGAGGGGTATGGGGGGCGTGGGGGGGCAAGGAGAGGGGGGTATTAGGAGGGTATTGGGGGGCTGGGGGGGGCATGGGGGGGTATCAGAGGGGTATGGGGGGGCATGGGGGGGGGCAAGGGGAGGGGGATATGGGGGGATGGGGGGTATGGGGGTTATTGGGGTGCAAGGGGAGAGGGGTATGGGGGGTGGGGGCAAGGAGAGGGGGGTATTGAGAGGGTATTGGGGGGGCATGGGGGGGCAAGGGGAGAGGGATATGGTGGGGTTTGGGGGGGCAAGAGAGGGGTATTGAGGGGGGCAAGGGGGAGGGGGGTATTGGGGGGGCATGGGGGGGCATGGGGGGGTATCAGAGGGGTATGGGGGGGCATGGGGGGGAGGTAGAGGTGGGGCAAGGGGAGGGGGGTAGTGGGGGTTATTGGGGGGGCATGGGGGGCAAGGGGAGTGGGATCTGGGGGGGTTTGGGGGGGCAAGAGAGGGGTATTGGGGGGGCATGGGGGGAGGTAGAGAGGAGGCAAGGGGAGGGGGTTATTGAGAGGGTATTGGGGGGGTATTGGGGGGCAAGGGGAGTGGGATATGGGGGGGCTGGGGGGTATGGGGGCATTGGGGTGCAAGGGGAGAGGGGCATGGGGGGTGGGGGGGCAAGGAGAGGGGGGTATTGAGAGGGTATTGGGGGGGCATGGGGGGGCAAGGGGAGGGGGATATGGGGGGGCTATGGGGGGGTATCAGAGGGGTATGGGGGGCATCGGGGGAGGTAGTGGGGGGGCAAGGGGGAGGGGGGTATTGAGAGGGTATTGGGGGGTGCAAGGGGGGGCGCTTGGGGGGGGCAAGGGGAGGGGGATATTGAGAGGGTATTGGGGGGGCAAGGAGAGGGGGGTATGGGGGGGGTATTGGGGGGGCCACAGGGGGGCATGGGGGGGGGCCATGGGGTGGGGAAACTGGGGGGGGGAGGTTGGGGGGGGCACGGGGGGGGTTCTGGGGAGGAAGGGAGGGTATGGGGGGGCACGAGGTGGGGGACTGGGTGGGGGGCAGAGGGGGAGGTATGGGGGGGGGAACTGGGGGGGGTGAGGTGAGGCACAGGGTGTGGGGGGGTGTCCTGCTTTAGGGGGGGCTGGGAACGGGGGGGGTCCCTCTTTTGGGGGGGTCCCATCTTGGGTGCAGCTGGGGGGGGTACCCAGTTCCTGGGGTCTGAGTGGCTTATTCTGGGGGGGGTCCTTGTATTGGGGTGCAGCTGGGGGGGGTCCTTCTTTAGGGGTTCATGGGGGGGTCACATCTTGGGGTGCAGCTGGGGGGGTCCTTCTTTAGGGGTTCATGGGGGGGTCACATCTTGGGGTGCAGCTGGGGGGGGTCCCTCCTTTGGGGGTTCATGGGGGGGTCACATCTTGGGGTGCAGCTGGGGGGGTCCTTCTTTAGGGGTTCATGGGGGGGTCACATCTTGGGGTGCAGCTGGGGGGGTCCCTCCTTTGGGGTTCATGGGGGGGGTCACATCTTGGGGTGCAGCTGGGGGGGGTCCTTCTTTAGGGGTTCATGGGGGGGTCCCATCTTGGGGTGCAGCTGGGGGGGTCCCTCCTTTGGGGGGTTCATGGGGGGTCCTTGTATTGGGGTGCAACTTGGGGGGTCCCTCTTTAGGGGTTCATGGGGGGGCCCATCTTGGGGTGCAGCTGGGGGGGTCCCTCCTTTGGGGGGTTCATGGGGGGGGTCACATCTTGGGGTGCAGCTGGGGGGGTCCCTCCTTTGGGGGTTCATGGGGGGGGGTCACATCTTGGGGTGCAGCTGGGGGGGTCCCTCTTTAGGGGTTCATGGGGGGGTCCTTGTATTGGGGTGCAGCTGGGGGGGTCCCTCCTTTGGGGGTTCATCGGGGGGTCCCCTCTTGGGGTACAGCTGGGGGGGTCCCTCCTTTGGGGGCTCATGGGGGGGCCCATCTTGGGGTGCAACTTGGGGGGTCCCTCTTTAGGCGTTCACAGGGGGGGGTTCCCACCCCAGACCCCCTTATATTTTAGGGTGGGGGGGGGTCCCCATTATTGACTTTTTGAGGTGGGGGGGGGGGGGGGGGGGAGTCTCTTCCCACCACCCCATTCCCCACACCCCCCTCCCCCCCCCCATTGCTGCTGGGGGGGGCTCCATCCCTCAGAGCTCCCCCCAAAATGAGGGGGGGGTCCCAGCATCCCTTGTGCCCCCCCCCAGCTGCTCAAGGACCCCTCCAAACGTCCCATCTTGGGGTGCAGCTGGGGGGTATTTGGGGGGGTCCAGTTCCCTGGGGTCTGAGCCTCTTATTCGGGGGGGGGGGGTCCTTGTATTGGGGTGCAGCTGGGGGGGTCCCTCTTTGGGGGTTCATGGGGGGGGTCCTTGTATTGGGGTGCAGCTGGGGGGGTCCCTCCTTTGGGGGTTCATGGGGGGGGGTCCCATCTTGGGGTGCAGCTGGGGGGGGCACCCAGTTCCCTGGGGTCTGAGGGGCTTATTCTGGGGGGGGGTCCTTGTATTGGGGTGCAGCTGGGGGGGTCCCTCTTTAGGCGTTCACAGGGGGGGGGTTCCCACCCCAGACCCCCTTATATTTTAGGGTGGGGGGGGTCCCCATTATTGACTTTTTGAGGTGGGGGGGGGGGGGGGGGGGAGTCTCTTCCCACCACCCCATTCCCCACACCCCCCTTCCCCCCCCATTGCTTCTGGGGGGGGCTCCATCCCTCAGAGCTCCCCCCAAAATGAGGGGGGGTCCCAGCATCCCTTGTGCCCCCCCCTTAGGTGCTCAAGGACCCCTCCAAACCCAAGGCCAAGGGCAACTACTGGACCGTGGACGTGACCCTCATCCCCCCCCAGGCGCTGCGGCTGCAGAACACGGCGGTGGCCCGGGGAGGGGGAGGGGGGGGCACCCCTTTCGCTCGGGATTTGACCCCCTTTGTCCTTCGGGGGTGGCCATACCCCCCCCCTCCTAACCCCTGCCAGCCTTTAGGACCCCCTTATAGTGAAGCTCCCCCTAGACCCCCCCCCATTTCCCAGCGTGGGGCTGCTTTCAGCATCGCATCCCTGCTGAGGGAGGATGGGGATGGGGGGGGGGGTGGGGAGGGGGCTAAAAAATCGGGGACCCCCCCTATAGGGTGTGAGCACCCCTTTGTTCCTCCCCCTTCATCCCCAGGAAGGGATTTGGGGGGGGTCCCGGCTGGTATTCACCTAGCAGCAGCATCACCTCCAACTTGGGGACCCCCCCCAATTGACCCCCCCAGGGTTATTAGGGGGGGTGGGGGGGGGGAGTGAGGGGGGGTCTCACACACCCCAGCCCCCCCCTCAAACATGGGGGCAGCTCCCCACTTCTTACAGCACCGCTGTGGTTCCCAATGCTGTAGCCCCCCCGTGCCCCCCCTTGCATTGGGGGGGGAGGGTTTACCCCCCCCCAGCCCCCCCTGGCCCTGAACCCCACCTTGAGGGGGGTGGGGGTCCCCTGGTGCCCCCCCCCAACAAAAGCATCTTCGATGTCTGGTTGAGTCACCCTGGGGATGTCACCTACCCCGTGCTGAGGGGGTAGCACCCCCAAATTGGAGGGGGGGGGGGTCAGGGGCTATGACCCCCCACCCTGGGGGGAGGGGGGGGGGGGCAAAGTGGCACCTTGGGAACCCCAAAACCCAGCTGGGACCCCCCCCCCCCCGCCTTGTGCACCCCTGACCTGCACCCATCTGACCCCCCCCCCCCAACCAACCCCAGCACCCCTGTGCCCCCCCCCCACCCCATGTCACACCCCCCCCCCCAAATAAAGAGCAGCCAGTGGAGCGCTGGGGGTGTCATTTTGGGGAGGGGGGCAGGGATGGGGGGAGGGTGCCCCCCCAACGAGCACGTAGGGGGGTGGGGGAAGCACCCCCTGCTGTCATGGGACACCCTGTGCCCCCCCCATCCCTGTACCCCCCCCATGTCCTGCACCCCCCATCCCCTGTACCCCCCCCATCCCTGGGCTTTACTGGGAGCACTGGGCTGGGTTATACTGGGAGCACTGGGCTGCACTGGGAGCACTGGGCTTGGTTATACTGGGAGCACTGGGTTATACTGGTAGCACTGGGCTGCACTGGGAGCACTGGGCTGTACTGGGAGCACTGGATTATACTGGGAGCACTGGGCTGCACTGGGAGCACTGGGCTGTACTGGGAGCACTGGGTTATACTGGGAGCACTGGGCTGCACTGGGAGCACTGGGTTATCCTGGGAGCACTGGGTTATACTGGGAGCACTGGGTTATAATGGGAGCACTGGGCTGGGTTATACTGGGAGAACTGGGCTGTACTGGGAGCACTGGGCTGGGTTACACTGGGAGCACTGGGCTGTACTGGGACCACTGGGTTATACTGGGAGCACTGGGCTGGGTTACACTGGGAGCACTGGGCTGTACTGGGAGCACTGGGCTGGGTTATACTGGGAGCACTGGGTTATACTGGGAGCACTGGGCTGTACTGGGAGCACTGGTTTATACTGGGAGCACTGGGTTATACTGGGAGCACTGGGCTGTACTGGGAGCACTGGTTTATACTGGGAGCACTGGGTTATACTGGGAGCACTGGGCTGTACTGGGAGCACTGGTTTATACTGGGAGCACTGGGCTGGATTATACTGGGAGCACTGGGTTATACTGGGAGCACTGGGCTGGGTTATACTGGCAGCACTGGGTTATACTGGGAGCACTGGGCTGGGTTATACTGGGAGCACTGGGTTATACTGGGAGCACTGGGCTGGATTATACTGGGAGCACTGGGTTATACTGGGAGCACTGGGCTGGGTTATACTGGCAGCACTGGGTTATACTGGGAGCACTGGGCTGTACTGGGAGCACTGGTTTATACTGGGAGCACTGGGCTGGATTATACTGGGAGCACTGGGTTATACTGGGAGCACTGGGCTGGGTTATACTGGCAGCACTGGATTATACTGGGAGCACTGGGTTATACTGGGAGCACTGGGCTGGGTTATACTGGCAGCACTGGGTTATACTGGGAGCACTGGGTTATACTGGGCTCCCCACCTCCCCTCCCCCGGGGCTGCCCCCGGGGGCGTGGCCACCGGAAGGGGGCGTGGCCAGGGCGCAACTCCGTCATCACGTAATGCGGGCGGCTCAGCCCAGCCCCAGCACCCGGATCACGTGATCCAGGAGCGTCTGCCCAGCCCAGCGCCGCGATCACGTGATCCAGGCGGCGCGGCCTCGTTTCCTCTCTCCCGCGTCCCCGAGAGACGCTCCGGGCGCGGGGGCGGGTTCGTGGGGTCCCTTTAGGGGTCCCGTTGGGGGTCCCGGTGCCCCCTCGCCGCGCTGAGCCCCCTCCCACCCCCCGCCCGCATCCTGGCCGCCGCCATTGCTCTCCCTTCTCCGCCTACTTCCGGGTTTGGCCTCGCCCACTTCCGGCGCTTTCCGGAAGCGCGGCGCGTTGCCATGGCGACCGGCGGGGCGGGCAGGGCCGCGACCTCGGCAGCGGGTACGGACGGGGGGGGGGGCGGCACCGGGGGCCCTTCCCGGGGGTTCTGGGGCCGTGGGGGGGGCTGGATCACCGGGGGGGAACGGGGGGAGCCGGGGGGAACCGGGAGGGGCTGCGATGGGCCCGGGAGGGAGCGGGTGAGGCCTGGGGGGGGCTCGGGGTGACCGGGGGGGGGGTGAACGGGGACGGGCCCGGGCCTGGGGGGGCCCTAGGGGTCCCTGGGTGACCGGGGGGTGACCGGGGACGGGCCTGGGGGGAGCCTGGCGTGGGCTCTGGGTGACCGGGGGGGTCCATGGGTGACCGGGGGGGGGTGACCGGGTCCGGGCCTGGGGGGGAGCCTGGGGTGGTCCCTGAGTGACCGGTGGGGTGGCCTGGAGGGTCCCTGGGTGACCAGGGGGGTCCCTGGGTGACCGGGGGAGTGGCCTGGAGGGTCCCTGGGTGACCAGGGGGGTCCCTGGGTGACCGGGGGAGTGGCCTGGAGGGTCCCTGGGTGACCAGGGGGGTCCCTGGGTGACCGGGGGGGGTGACCGGGTCCGGGCCTGGGGGGGAGCCTGGGGTGGGGTCTGGGTGACCGGGGGGGTCCCTGGGTGACCTGGGGGTGACCGGGTCCGGGCCTGGGGGGAGCCTGGGGGGGTCCCTGGGTGACTGGGGGGGTGGCCTGGAGGGTCCCTGGGTGACCAAGGGGGTCCCTGGGTGACCGGGGGGGTGGCCTGGAGGGTCCCTGGGTGACCAGGGGGGTCCCTGGGTGACCGGGGGGGGTGACCGGGTCCGGGCCTGGGGGGGAGCCTGGGGTCCGGTCTGGGTGACCGGGGGATCCCTGGGTGACCTGGGGGTGACCAGGGACAGGCCTGGAGGGTCCCTGGGTGACCGCGGTGGGTGACCGGGGACGGGTCCGGGCCTGGGGGGGAGCCTCTGGTGGGCTCTGGGTGACCGGGGGGGTCCCTGGGTGACCTGGGGGTGACCGGGGACAGGCCCGGTCCTTGGGGGGGGCTCTGGGTGACCAGGGGTGTCTGGAGGGTCCCTGGGTGACCAGGGTGGTCCCTGGGTGACCTGGGGGTGACCGGGGACAGGCCCGGTCCTTGGGGGGGGCTCTGGGTGACCAGGGGTGTCTGGAGGGTCCCTGGGTGACCGGGGGGTGGTCTGGGGGGTCCGGTCCTTGGAGTAGCCCTGGGGGGGTCCCTGGGTGACAGGGGGGTGGCCTGGAGGGTCCCTGGGTGACCGGGGGCTTGTCTGGGGGGTCCGGTCCTGGGGGGAGCCTGGGGGGGGTCCCTGGGTGACCGGGGGGGTCTGGAGGGTCCCTGGGTGACTTGGGGGTGACTAGGGACGGGCCCCGGCCTGGGGGGGGCCTCCGGGTGACCGGGTGTGTCTGGGTGGCCGGGGGGTGGCCGGGGACGGGCCCAGTCCTGGGGGGGGCTCTGGAGGGGGGCTCTGGGTGACCGGGGGGTCTGGAGGGTCTCTGGGTGTCCGGGGGGCGGTCAGGAGGGTCCCTGGGTGACCTGGAGGGAGCCCTGGGGGGTCTCTGGGTGACCCAGGAGGTGGCCAGGAGGGTCCCTGGGTGACCGGGGGGGGGGGTGACTGGGGACAGGCCCGGTCCTTGGGGGGGTCTGGGGGGGCTCTGGGCTACTGGGGGGGTCTGGAGGGTCCCTTGGGTGACCAGGGGGTGGCCGGGGGGGGTGACCGGGGACGGGCCCGATCCGGGGGGGGCTCTGGGTGACTGGGGGGGTCCCTGGGTGACCAGGGGGAGCCTGGAGGGGGTGACTGGGGACGGGCTCGGTCCTGGGGGCGCTCTGGGTGACTGTGGGGGTGGCCTGGAGGGTCCCTGGGTGACTGGGGGGTGGTCTGGGGGGTCCAGTCCTGGGGGGAGCCCTGGGGGGGGCTCTGGGTGACCGGGGGGGTCTGGAGGGTCCCTGGGTGACCAGGGGGTCCCCTGGGTGATTGAGGGTCCTGTGGATGTCCATGGGGATCCCCTGGGTGATGGGGTGGGGGTCTTTGGTGCCCAGGGGGTCCTTGGAGGGGCCATGGGGGTCCCCTGGGTGACTGGGGGGTCCTATTTGTGACCAGGGGGTCCCCTGGGTGACTGGGGGGTCCTTTGGGGACAGACCTGGGCTATGGGGGTCCCCTGGGTGACCATGGGGGTCGTGTGACTGACTGGGGGTCCCATGGGTGGTTGTAAGGGTCCCCTGGGTGACTGGGGGTCCCCTGCATGACCATGGGGGTCCCATGAGGACAGACCCTGGGCCATGGGGGTCCCCTGGGTGACCATGGGGGTCGTGTGGCTGACTGGGGGTCCCATGGGTGGTCCTGGGGGTCCTGTGTGTGACCAGGGGGTCCCCTGGGTGACTGGAGGTCCCATGGGTGGTCGTGGGGGTCCCCTGGGTGACTATGGGGGTCCCATGGGTGGTCTTGTGGGTCTCTTCTGTGAGCGGGGGGTCCTGTGGGGACAGTCCCAGGGCCATGGGGGTCCCATGGGTGGTTATGGGGGTCCCATGGGTGACTGGGGGGTCCTTTGGGGACAGTCCCGGGGCTGTGGGGGTCCTGTGGGTGGCCTGGGGGTCCCAGGGCTGACTGGGGGTCCCCTGGGTGACCGTAGGGGTCGTGTGGCTGACTGGGGGTCCCATGGGTGGTTGTAAGGGTCCCCTGGGTGACTGGGGGTCCCCTGGGTGACTATGGGGGTCCCATGGGTGGTTGTAAGGGTCCCCTGGGTGACTGGGGGGTCCTTTGGGGACAGACCCAGGACCGTGGGGGTCCCATGGGTGACTGGGGGTCCCTGGGTGACCATGGGGGTCGTGTAGCTGACTGGGGGTCCCATGGGTGGTCGTGGGGGTCCCGTGGGTGACTGGGGGGTCCTCTGGGGACAGACCTGGGCTCTGGGGGTCCTGTGGGTGGCCAGGGGGTCCCAGGGGTGACTGGGGGTCCCCTGCCTGACCATGGGGGTCCCAGGGCTGACTGGGGGTCCCCTGGGTGACCATGGGGGTCGTGTGGCTGACTGGGGGTCCCATGGGTGGTCCTGGGGGTCCTGTGTGTGACCAGGGGGTCCCCTGGGTGACTGGGGGTCCCATGGGTGGTCTTAGGGGTCTTCTGGGTGAGTGGGGGGTCCTGTGGGAACAGACCCAGAGCTGTGGGGGTCCCCTGGGTGACTGGGGGTCCCATGGGTGATTGAGGGTCCCATGGGTGGTTGTGGGGGTCCCCTGGGTGACTGGAGCTGTGGGGGTCCCATGGGTGGCCTGGGGGTCCCAGGGGTGACTGGGGATCCCCTGCCTGACCATGGGGGTCCCATGGGTGGTCCTGGGGGTCCCCTGGGTGACCACGGGGCTCCTGTGGCTGACTGGGGGTCCCATAGGTGACTGGGGGGTCCCATGGGTGCCCATGCTCCCCCTCCCCAGTTACCCAGGGGTCCCTGAGCCCCCCCAGCCTTTCCCGTGGGGGCTCCCCCAGACCCCAGGACAGGGGGAGGGGCAGGGATGGGTGTTGGGGGGGTCAGGGTGCCCCCCACCCACCAGTGGATCAGTTTAACCAGTTTCCTTCCTGTTTCCCCCTACTTTAACCTCCCAGTTCAACCAGTTTCATTCCCATCTCCCCTACTTTAACCTCCCAGTTCAACCAGCTTCATTCCCATCTCCCCCTAGTTTAACCTCCCAGTTTAACCAGTTTCATTCTGGTTTTCGCTCCCAGTTTAACCAGTTTCACTCCTGTTTTCCCTCCCAGTTTAACGAGTTTCATTCCTCTTTTCCCTCCCAGTTTAACCAGTTTCATTCCTCTTTTCCCTCCCAGTTTAACCAGTTTCATTCCTCTTTTCCCTCCCAGTTTAACCAGTTTCATTCCTCTTTTCCCTCCCAGTTTAACCAGTTTCACTCCTGTTTTCCCTCCCAGTTTAACGAGTTTCATTCCTCTTTTCCCTCCCAGTTTAACCAGTTTCATTCCTCTTTTCCCTCCCAGTTTAACCAGTTTCATTCCCATTTCCCCCTAGTTTAAAATCCCAGTTTCACCAGTTTCATTCCTCTTTTCCCTCCCAGTTTAACCACTTTCATTCCTCTTTTCCCTCCCAGTTAAACCAGTTTCCATCCCATTTCCCCCTACTTTAACCTCCCAGTTTCACCAGTTTCATTTCTGTTTCCCCTCCCAGTTTAATCAGTTTCCATCCCATTTCCCCCTAGTTTTCCCTCCCAGTTTCACCAGTTTAATTCCTGTTTTCCCTCCCAGTTTAACCAGTTTCATTCCCCTTTCCCCAGAGTTTAACCTCCCAGTTTAACCACTTTCATTCCTGTTTTCCCTCCCAGTTTAACCAGTTTCGTTCCTGTTTCCCTCAGAGTTTAACCAGTTTCATTCCTCTTTTCCCTCCCAGTTTAACCAGTTTCATTCCTCTTTTCCCTCCCAGTTTAACCAGTTTTACTCCTGTTTTCTCTCCCAGTTTAACCAGTTTCCTTCCCATTTCCTCAGAGTTTTCCCTCCCAGTTTACCCAGTTTCATTCCTGTTTTCCCTCCCAGTTTACCCAGTTTCATTCCTCTTTTCCCTCCCAGTTTAACCACTTTCATTCCCATTTCCCCCTAGGTTTCGCTCCCAGTTTAACGAGTTTCATTCCTCTTTTCCCTCCCAGTTTAACCAGTTTAATTCCTCTTTTCCCTCCCAGTTTAACCAGTTTCATTCCTCTTTTCCCTCCCATTTTACCCAGTTTCATTCCTCTTTTCCCTCCCAGTTTAACCAGTTTAATTCCTGTTTTCCTTCCCAGTTTACACCAGTTTCCTTCCCATTTCCCCCTAGTTTAACCTCTCAGTTTAACGAGTTTCATTCTGGTTTTCGCTCCCAGTTTAACCTGTTTCATTCTGGTTTTCCCTCCCAGTTTAACCAGTTTCATTCCTCTTTTCCCTCCCAGTTTAACCAGTTTCATTCCCATTTCCCCCTAGTTTTCCCTCCCAGTTTAACCAGTTTCATTCCTCTTTTCCCTCCCAGTTTAACCAGTTTCATTCCTGTTTTCCTTCCCAGTTTAACCAGTTTCATTCCCGTTTCCCCCTAGTTTTCCCTCCCAGTTTAACCAGTTTCATTCTGGTTTTCCCTCCCAGTTTAACCAGTTTCATTCCTGTTTTCCTTCCCAGTTTAACCAGTTTCATTCCCATTTCCCCCTAGTTTAAAATCCCCGTTTCACCAGTTTCATTCCTCTTTTCCCTCCCAGTTTAACCAGTTTCATTCCCATTTCCCCATTGTTTTCCCTCACAGTTTAACCAGTTTCACTCCTGTTTCCCTCCCAGTTTAACCAGTTTCATTCCCATCTCCCCCTAGTTTAACCTCCCACTTTAACCAGTTTCACTCCTGTTTTCCCTCCCAGTTTAACCAGTTTCATTCCCATTTACCCCTAGTTTAACCTCCCAGTTTAACCAGTTTCATTTCTCTTTTCCCTCCCAGTTTAACCAGTTTAATTTCTGTTTTTCCTCTGAGTCTAACCACTTTCATTCCTCTTTTTCCCTCCCTGTTTACCCAGTTTCATTTCCATTTCCCCCTAGTTTTCCCTCCCAGTTTACCCAGTTTCATTCCTCTTTTCCCTCCCAGTTTAACCAGTTTAATTCCTGTTTTCCTTCCCAGTTTAACCAGTTTCATTCCTCTTTTCCCTCCCAGTTTCACCAGTTTCATTCCTCTTTTCCCTCCCATTTTACCCACTTTCATTCCTCTTTTCCCTCCCAGTTTAACCAGTTTCATTCCCATTTCCCCCTAGTTTTCCCTCCCAGTTTAACCAGTTTAATTTCTGTTTTTCCTCTGAGTCTAACCACTTTCATTCCTCTTTTTCCCTCCCTGTTTACCCAGTTTCATTTCCATTTCCCCCTAGTTTTCCCTCCCAGTTTACCCAGTTTCATTCCTCTTTTCCCTCCCAGTTTAACCAGTTTCATTCCTCTTTTCCCTCCCAGTTTAACCACTTTCATTCCTCTTTTCCCTCCCAGTTTAACCAGTTTCCATCCCATTTCCCCCTACTTTAACCTCCCAGTTTAACGAGTTTCATTCCTCTTTTCCCTCCCAGTTTCACCAGTTTCATTCCCATTTCCCCCTAGTTTAACCTCCCAGTTTCACCAGTTTCATTTCTGTTTCCCCTCCCAGTTTAATCAGTTTCCATCCCATTTCCCCCTAGTTTTCCCTCCCAGTTTCACCAGTTTAATTCCTGTTTTCCCTCCCAGTTTAACCAGTTTCATTCCCATTTCCCCCTAGTTTTCCCTCCCAGTTCAACCAGCTTCATTCCTCTTTTCCCTCCCAGTTTAACCAGTTTCATTCCCCTTTCCCCAGAGTTTAACCTCCCAGTTTAACCACTTTCATTCCTGTTTTCCCTCCCAGTTTAACCAGTTTCGTTCCTGTTTCCCTCAGAGTTTAACCAGTTTCATTCTGGTTTTCCCTTCCAGTTTAACCAGTTTTACTCCTGTTTTCTCTCCCAGTTTAACCAGTTTCCTTCCCATTTCCTCAGAGTTTTCCCTCCCAGTTTCACCAGTTTCATTCCTGTTTTCCCTCCCAGTTTAACCAGTTTCATTCCTCTTTTCCCTCCCAGTTTACCCACTTTCATTCCTCTTTTCCCTCCCAGTTTACCCAGTTTCATTCCCATTTCCCCCTAGTTTTCCCTCAGAGTTTAACCAGTTTCATTCCTCTTTTCCCTCCCAGTTTCACCAGTTTCATTCCTCTTTTCCCTCCCAGTTTAACCAGTTTCATTCCTCTTTTCCCTCCCAGTTTAACCAGTTTCATTCCTCTTTTCCCTCCCAGTTTCACCAGTTTAATTCCTGTTTTCCCTCCCAGTTTCACCAGTTTCCTTCTCATTTCCCCCTAGTTTAACCTCTCAGTTTAACCAGTTTCATTCTGGTTTTCGCTCCCAGTTTAACCAGTTTCACTCCTGTTTTCCCTCCCAGTTTAACCAGTTTCATTCCCATTTTCCCCTAGTTTTCCCTCCCAGTTTAACCAGTTTCATTCCTCTTTTCCCTCCCAGTTTAACCAGTTTCATTCCTGTTTTCCTTCCCAGTTTAACCAGTTTCATTCACATTTCCCCCTAGTTTTCGCTCCCAGTTTAACCAGTTTCATTCCTCTTTTCCCTCCCAGTTTAACCAGTTTCATTCCTCTTTTCCCTCCCAGTTTACCCACTTTCATTCCTCTTTTCCCTCCCAGTTTAACCAGTTTCATTCCTGTTTTCCTTCCCAGTTTAACCAGTTTCATTCACATTTCCCCCTAGTTTTCGCTCCCAGTTTAACCAGCTTCATTCCTCTTTTCCCTCCCAGTTTAACCAGTTTCATTCCTCTTTTCCCTCCCAGTTTAACCAGTTTCATTCCCCTTTCCCCAGAGTTTAACCTCCCAGTTTAACCACTTTCATTCCTGTTTTCCCTCCCAGTTTAACCAGTTTCGTTCCTGTTTCCCTCAGAGTTTAACCAGTTTCATTCTGGTTTTCCCTTCCAGTTTAACCAGTTTTACTCCTGTTTTCTCTCCCAGTTTAACCAGTTTCCTTCCCATTTCCTCAGAGTTTTCCCTCCCAGTTTCACCAGTTTCATTCCTGTTTTCCCTCCCAGTTTAACCAGTTTCATTCCTCTTTTCCCTCCCAGTTTACCCACTTTCATTCCTCTTTTCCCTCCCAGTTTACCCAGTTTCATTCCCATTTCCCCCTAGTTTTCCCTCAGAGTTTAACCAGTTTCATTCCTCTTTTCCCTCCCAGTTTAACCAGTTTCATTCCTCTTTTCCTTCCCAGTTTAACCAGTTTCATTCACATTTCCCCCTAGTTTTCGCTCCCAGTTTAACCAGTTTCATTCCTCTTTTCCCTCCCAGTTTAACCAGTTTCATTCCTGTTTTCCTTCCCAGTTTAACCACTTTCATTCCTCTTTTCCCTCCCAGTTTAACCAGCTTCATTCCTCTTTTCCCTCCCAGTTTAACCAGTTTAATTCTTGTTTTCCCTCCCAGTTTAACCAGTTTCATTCCCCTTTCCCCAGAGTTTAACCTCCCAGTTTAACCACTTTCATTCCTGTTTTCCCTCCCAGTTTAACCAGTTTTGTTCCTGTTTCCCTCAGAGTTTAACCAGTTTCATTCCTCTTTTCCCTCCCAGTTTAACCACTTTCATTCCTCTTTTCCCTCCCAGTTTAACCAGTTTTACTCCTGTTTTCTCTCCCAGTTTAACCAGTTTCATTCCTCTTTTCCCTCCCAGTTTCACCAGTTTCATTCCTCTTTTCCCTCCCAGTTTACCCACTTTCATTCCTCTTTTCCCTCCCAGTTTAACCAGTTTAATTCCTGTTTTCCTTCCCAGTTTAACCAGTTTCATTCCTGTTTTCCCTCCCAGTTTCACCAGTTTCATTCCTCTTTTCCCTCCCATTTTACCCACTTTCATTCCTCTTTTCCCTCCCAGTTTCACCAGTTTCATTCCTCTTTTCCCTCCCAGTTTCACCAGTTTAATTCCTGTTTTCCCTCCCAGTTTCACCAGTTTCATTCCCATCTCCCCCTAGTTTAACCTCTCAGTTTAACCAGTTTCATTCTGGTTTTCGCTCCCAGTTTAACCAGTTTCACTCCTGTTTTCCCTCCCAGTTTAACCAGTTTCATTCCCATTTTCCCCTAGTTTTCCCTCCCAGTTTAACCAGTTTCATTCCTCTTTTCCTTCCCAGTTTAACCAGTTTCATTCACATTTCCCCCTCGTTTTCGCTCCCAGTTTAACCAGTTTCATTCTGGTTTTCCCTCCCAGTTTAACCAGTTTCACTCCTGTTTTCCCTCCCAGTTTAACGAGTTTCATTCCTCTTTTCCCTCCCAGTTTAACCAGTTTCATTCCCATTTCCCCATTGTTTTCCCTCCCAGTTTAACCAGTTTCACTCCTGTTTCCGTCCCAGTTTAACGAGTTTCATTCCTCTTTTCCCTCCCAGTTTAACCAGTTTCATTCCTCTTTTCCTTCCCAGTTTAACCAGTTTCATTCCCATTTCCCCCTAGTTTTCCCTCCCAGTTTACCCACTTTCATTCCTCTTTTCCCTCCCAGTTTCACCAGTTTAATTCCTGTTTTCCCTCCCAGTTTAACCAGTTTCATTCCCCTTTCCCCAGAGTTTAACCTCCCAGTTTAACCACTTTCATTCTGGTTTTCGCTCCCAGTTTAACCAGTTTCCTTCCCATTTCCTCAGAGTTTTCCCTCCCAGTTTAACCAGTTTCGTTCCTGTTTCCCTCCCAGTTTAACCAGTTTCGTTCCTCTTTTCCTTCCCAGTTTAACCAGTTTCCTTCCCATTTCCCCCTAGTTTTCCCTCCCAGTTTAACCAGTTTCATTCCTCTTTTCCCTCCCAGTTTAACCAGTTTGTTTCCTTCCCATTTCCCCCTAGTTTTCCCTCCCAGTTTACCCACTTTCATTCCTCTTTTCCCTCCCAGTTTAACCAGTTTCATCCCTTTCCCCCACAGTTTCCCAGCTCTGGCTTCTCCCTCCTCACACCCCCACCAAGCCGAACCGGAGTTAACGGATCCCAGTCCCCAGACTATCGGTGACTCCGCAGCGCCGGCGGCTGCTGGGAGAAGCTTCCAGAAGCCCAATTTCCTTGGGATAATTACCCACCATAACGAGGCCCAGGAAGCAGATCAGCACCCTCTGAGCTTTACCAGAACCTTCCACACCACCAGTGATACCGGGTGCTGGCGATGGTTGGGACACCCCGAACACCCTTCCCACACCCCACCACCATGGAACCTTCTGGAAACACCAGGATCAGGGAATAAACCCCTCAGGTGATGCCGGTGAGGGAACAGGTGCTTCTATCCCAACTCCTTTGGAACAATCACCTTTTCCCGGTGGGAAACAACCCCGGGGGGGGTCAGGATGGCGGAACACTTGGAGCTGCTGGCGGAGATGCCGGCGGTGACGCGGCTCAGCACCCCGGAGCGATTGAAACACGCCCAGAAACGCCGAGCTCAGCAGCTCAAGAAATGGGCTCAGGCAGAGAAGGAAATTCCCACCGGGAAAAGCGGAGCCGACAGGAAGAGGAGGAGGAGGAAGAGCGACACCCCTGCCAAGACCGTGACATTCCCTGACGCCATCCGGCTCCTGGAAGCGGCGGCGCGGCGAGATGAGGATGAAGGTGGGATGGGGCCTCATCCTGGGGCTGGTTGAAACTTCCTGGTGGCTCTGGGGTGACTCCCAGCGTGGTGGCGGCTCCGTGAGTCGCTCTGGGCTCCGTTAACGGCTACGTGAGTCGCTCTGGGCTCCGTTACCGGCTCCGTGAGTCGCTCTGGGCTCCGTTAACGACTCCGTGAGTCGCTCTGGGCTCCGTTACCGGCTCCGTGAGTCGCCCTGGGCTCCGTTACCGGCTCCGTGAGTCGCCCTGGGCTCCGTTACCGGCTCCGTGAGTCGCCCTGGGCTCCGTTACCGGCTCCGTGAGTCGCTCTGGGCTCAGTTACCGGCTCCGTAAATTGCTCTGGGCTCCGCTACCAGCTCCGTGAGTCGCCCTGGGCTCTGTTACCGGCTCCCTGAGTCGCCCTGGGCTCCGTTACCGGCTCCCTGAGTCGCTCTGGGCTCCGTAACCGGCTCCGTGAGTCGCCCTGGGCTCCGTTACCGGCTCCGTGAGTCGCTCTGGGCTCCGTTACCGGCTCCGGGAGTCACCCTGGGCTCCGTTACCGGCTCCGTGAGTCGCTCTGGGCTCCGTTACCAGCTCCGTGAGTCACCCTGGGCTCCGTTACCGGCTCCGGGAGTCACCCTGGGCTCCGTTACCGGCTCCGTGAGTCGCTCTGGGCTCCGTTACCGGCTCCGGGAGTCACCCTGGGCTCCGTTACCGGCTCCGTGAGTCGCTCTGGGCTCCGTTACCGGCTCCGGGAGTCACCCTGGGCTCCGTTACCGGCTCCGTGAGTCGCTCTGGGCTCCGTTACCGGCTCCGGGAGTCACCCTGGGCTCCGTTACCGGCTCCGTGAGTCGCTCTGGGCTCCGTTACCGGCTCCGTGAGTCGCCCTGGGCTCCGTTACCGGCTCCGTGAGTCGCTCTGGGCTCCGTTACCGGCTCCGTGAGTCGCTCTGGGCTCCGTTACCAGCTCCGTGAGTCTCTCTGGGTTCCGTTACCGGCTCCGTGAGTCGCTCTGGGCTCCGTTACCGACTCCGTGAGTCGCCCTGGGCTCCGTTACCGGCTCCGTGAGTCGCTCTGGGCTCCGTTACCGGCTCCGTGAGTCGCCCTGGGCTCCGTTACCGGCTCCGTGAGTCGCCCTGGGCTCCGTTACCGGCTCCGTGAGTCGCTCTGGGCTCCGTTACCGACTCCGTGAGTCGCCCTGGGCTCCGTTACCGGCTCCGTGAGTCGCCCTGGGCTCCGTTACCGGCTCCGTGAGTCGCCCTGGGCTCCGTTAACGGCTCCGTGAGTCGCCCTGGGCTCCGTTACCGGCTCTGTGAGTCGCCCTGGTCTCTGTTACCGGCTCCCTGAGTCGCCCTGGGCTCCGTTAGCGGCTCCGTGAGTCACCCTGGGCACCATTTGTTGCCCTGGGCTCCATTACCTGCTCCGTGAGTCGCTCTGGGCTCCGTTACCTGCTCCGTGAGTCGCTCTGGGCTCCGTTACCGGCTCCGGGAGTCGCTCTGGGCTCCGTTACCGGCTCCATGAGTCGCCCTGGGGTCCGTTACCGCCTCCGGGAGTCGCTCTGGGCTCCGTTACCGGCTCCAGGTGTCATTTGGGCTCCGTTACCGGCTCCCTGAGTCGCTCTGGGCTCCGTTACCTGCTCCGTGAGTCGCTCTGGGCTCCGTTACCGGCTCCGTGAGTCGCTCTGGGCTCCGTTACCGGCTCCGGGTGTCATTTGGGCTCCGTTACCGGCTCCGTGAGTCGCTCTGGGCTCCGTTACCGGCTCCGTGAGTCGCCCTGGGCTCCGTTACCGCCTCCGTGAGTCGCTCTCGCCTCCGTTACCGGCTCCGGGAGTCACCCTGGGCTCCGTTACCAGCTCCGTGAGTTGCTCTGGGCTCTGGTAACGGCTCCGTGAGTCGCTCTGGGCTCCGTTACCGGCTCCGTGAGTCGCTCTGGGCTCCGTTACCGGCTCCGTGAGTCGCCCTGGGCTCCGTTACCGGCTCCGTGAGTCGCTCTGGCCTCTGGTAACGGCTCCCTGAGTCGCCCTGGGCTCCGTTACCGGCTCGGTGAGTCGCTCTGGGCTCCGTTACCGGCTCCGTGAGTCGCCCTGGGCTCCGTTACCGGCTCCGTGAGTCGCTCTGGCCTCTGGTAACGGCTCCGTGAGTCGCTCTGGGCTCCGTTACTGGCTCTGTGAGTCGCTCTGGGCTCCGTTACCGGCTCCGTGAGTCGCCCTGGGCTCCGTTACCGGCTCTGTGAGTCGCTCTGGGCTCCGTTAACGGCTCCGTGAGTCGCCCTGGGCTCCGTTACCGGCTCCGTTAATGGCTCTGGGCTCCATTAACGCCTCCGTGAGTCGCTCTGGGCTCCGTTAATGGCTCTGTTAATGGCTCTGGGCTTCATTAACGGCTCCGTGATTCGCCCTGGGCTCCGTTACCGGATCTGTGAGTCACCCTGGGCACCCTTAACGGCTCTGTGAGTCACTCTGGGCTCCGTTACCGGCTCCGTCAGTCGCCCTGGGCTCCGTTACCGGCTCCGTGAGTCGCCCTGGGCTCCGTTACCGTCTCTGTGAGTCGCTCTGGGCTCCGTTACCGGCTCCGTGAGTCGCCCTGGGCTCCGTTACCGGCTCCGTGAGTCGCCCTGGGCTCCGTTAACGGCTCCGGGAGTCACCCTGGGCTCCGTTACCGGCTCCGTGAGTCGCTCTGGTCTCCATTACCGGCTCCGTGAGTCGCTCTGGGCTCCGTTACCGGCTCCCTGAGTCGCCCTGGGCTCCGTTACCGGCTCCTTGAGTCGCTCTGGGCTCCGTTACCGGCTCCTTGAGTCACCCTGGGCTCCGTTTACGGCTCCGTGAGTCGCCCTGGGCTCCGTTTACGGCTCCGTGAGTCACCCTGGGCTCCGTTACCGGCTCCGGGAGTCACTCTGGGCTCCGTTACCGGCTCCGGGAGTCGCCCTGGGCTCCGTTACCGGCTCCGTGAGTCGCCCTGGGCTCCGTTATCGGCTCCGTGAGTCGCCCTGGGCTCTGTTACCGGCTCTGTGAGTTGCTCTGGGCTCCGTTACCGGCTCCGTGAGTCGCCCTGGGCTCCGTTACCGGCTCCTTGAGTCGCTCTGGGCTCCGTTAACGGCTCCGTTAATGGCTCTGGGCTTCATTAACGGCTCCGTGATTCGCCCTGGGCTCCGTTACCGGATCTGTGAGTCACCCTGGGCACCCTTAACGGCTCTGTGAGTCGCTCTGGGCTCCGTTACCGGCTCCGTGAGTCGCCCTGGGCTCCGTTACCGGCTCCGTGAGTCGCCCTGGGCTCCCTTACCGGCTCTGTGAGTCGCTCTGGGCTCCGTTACCGGCTCCGTGAGTCGCTCTGGGCTCCGTTACCGGCTCCGTGAGTCGCCCTGGGCTCTGGTAACGGCTCCGTGAGTCGCCCTGGGCTCCGTTAACGGCTCCGGGAGTCACCCTGGGCTCCGTTACCGGCTCTGTGAGTCGCCCTGGGCTCCGTTACCGGCTCTGTGAGTCGCCCTGGGCTCCGTTACCAGCTCCGTGAGTCGCCCTGGGCTCCGTTACCGGCTCCGGGAGTCACCCTGGGCTCCGTTACCGGCTCCGTGAGTCGCTCTGGGCTCCGTTACCGGCTCCGGGAGTCACCCTGGGCTCCGTTACCGGCTCCGTGAGTCGCTCTGGGCTCCGTTACCGGCTCCGTGAGTCACCCTGGGCTCCGTTACCGGCTCCGTGAGTCGCTCTGGGCTCCGTTACCGGCTCCGGGAGTCACCCTGGGCTCCGTTACCGGCTCCGTGAGTCGCTCTGGGCTCCGTTACCGGCTCCGGGAGTCACCCTGGGCTCCGTTACCGGCTCCGTGAGTCGCTCTGGGCTCCGTTACCGGCTCCGGGAGTCACCCTGGGCTCCGTTACCGGCTCCGTGAGTCGCTCTGGGCTCCGTTACCGGCTCCATGAGTCGCCCTGGGCTCCGTTACCGGCTCCGTGAGTCGCTCTGGGCTCCGTTACCGGCTCCGTGAGTCGCTCTGGGCTCCGTTACCAGCTCCGTGAGTCTCTCTGGGCTCCGTTACCGGCTCCGTGAGTCGCTCTGGGCTCCGTTACCGACTCCGTGAGTCGCCCTGGGCTCCGTTACCGGCTCCGGGAGTCGCTCTGGGCTCCGTTACCGGCTCCGTGAGTCGCTCTGGGCTCCGTTAACGGCTCCGTGAGTCGCTCTGGGCTCCGTTACCGGCTCCGTGAGTCGCTCTGGGCTCCGTTACCGACTCCGTGAGTCGCCCTGGGCTCCGTTACCGGCTCCGTGAGTCGCTCTGGGCTCCGTTACCGGCTCCGTGAGTCGCCCTGGGCTCCGTTAACGGCTCCGTGAGTCGCCCTGGGCTCCGTTACCGGCTCTGTGAGTCGCCCTGGTCTCTGTTACCGGCTCCCTGAGTCGCCCTGGGCTCCGTTAGCGGCTCCGTGAGTCACCCTGGGCACCATTTGTTGCCCTGGGCTCCATTACCGGCTCCGTGAGTCGCTCTGGGCTCCGTTACCTGCTCCGTGAGTCGCTCTGGGCTCCGTTACCGGCTCCGGGAGTCGCTCTGGGCTCCGTTACCGGCTCCGGGAGTCGCTCTGGGCTCCGTTACCGGCTCCATGAGTCGCCCTGGGGTCCGTTACCGCCTCCGGGAGTCGCTCTGGGCTCCGTTACCGGCTCCAGGTGTCATTTGGGCTCCGTTACCGGCTCCGTGAGTCGCTCTGGGCTCCGTTACCTGCTCCGTGAGTCGCTCTGGGCTCCGTTACCGGCTCCGTGAGTCGCTCTGGGCTCCGTTACCGGCTCCGGGTGTCATTTGGGCTCCGTTACCAGCTCCCTGAGTCGCTCTGTGCTCCGTTACCGGCTCCGTGAGTCGCCCTGGGCTCCGTTACCGCCTCCGTGAGTCGCTCTCGCCTCCGTTACCGGCTCCGGGAGTCACCCTGGGCTCCGTTACCGGCTCCGTGAGTTGCTCTGGGCTCTGGTAACGGCTCCGTGAGTCGCTCTGGGCTCCGTTACCGGCTCCCTGAGTCGCCCTGGGCTCCGTTACCGGCTCGGTGAGTCGCTCTGGGCTCCGTTAACGGCTCCGTGAGTCGCCCTGGGCTCCGTTACCGGCTCCGTGAGTCGCTCTGGCCTCTGGTAACGGCTCCGTGAGTCGCTCTGGGCTCCGTTACTGGCTCTGTGAGTCGCTCTGGGCTCCGTTACCGGCTCCGTGAGTCGCCCTGGGCTCCGTTACCGGCTCTGTGAGTCGCTCTGGGCTCCGTTAACGGCTCCGTGAGTCGCCCTGGGCTCCGTTACTGGCTCCGTTAATGGCTCTGGGCTCCATTAACGCCTCCGTGAGTCGCTCTGGGCTCCGTTAATGGCTCTGTTAATGGCTCTGGGCTTCATTAACGGCTCCGTGATTCGCCCTGGGCTCCGTTACCGGATCTGTGAGTCACCCTGGGCACCCTTAACGGCTCTGTGAGTCACTCTTGGCTCCGTTACCGGCTCCGTCAGTCGCCCTGGGCTCCGTTACCGGCTCCGTGAGTCGCCCTGGGCTCCGTTACCGTCTCTGTGAGTCGCTCTGGGGTCCGTTACCGGCTCCGTGAGTCGCCCTGGGCTCCGTTACCGGCTCCGTGAGTCGCCCTGGGCTCCGTTAACGGCTCCGGGAGTCACCCTGGGCTCCGTTACCGGCTCCGTGAGTCGCTCTGGGCTCCGTTACCGGCTCCCTGAGTCGCCCTGGGCTCCGTTACCGGCTCCTTGAGTCGCTCTGGGCTCCGTTAATGGCTCCGTTAATGGCTCTGGGCTTCATTAACGGCTCCGTGAGTCACCCTGGGCACCCTTACCGGCTCTGTGAGTCGCTCTGGGCTCCGTTACCCGCTCCTTGAGTCACCCTGGGCTCCGTTATCGGCTCCGTGAGTCGCTCTGGGCTCCGTTACCGGCTCCGTGAGTCGCCCTGGGCTCCGTTACCGGCTCCGTGAGTCGCCCTGGGCTCCGTTACCGGCTCTGTGAGTCGCTCTGGGCTCCGTTACCGGCTCCGTGAGTCACTCTGGGCTCCGTTACCGGCTCCGTGAGTCGCCCTGGGCTCCGTTACCGGCTCTGTGAGTCGCTCTGGGCTCCGTTAACGGCTCCGTGAGTCGCCCTGGGCTCCGTTAACGGCTCCGGGAGTCACCCTGGGCTCCGTTACCGGCTCCGTGAGTCGCTCTGGCCTCTGGTAATGGCTCAGTGAGTCGCTCTGGGCTCCGTTAACGGCTCCGGGAGTCACCCTGGGCTCCGTTACCGGCTCCGTGAGTTGCTCTGGGCTCTGGTAACGGCTCCGTGAGTCGCTCTGGGCTCCGTTACCGGCTCCGTGAGTCGCTCTGGGCTCCGTTAACGGCTCTGTTAATGGCTCAGGACTCCGTTACCGGCTCCGTGAGTCGCTCTGGGCTCCGTTACCGGCTTCGTGAGTCGCTCTCGTCTCCGTTGCTGGCTCTGTGAGTCGCTCTGGGCTCCGTTACCGGCTCCCTGAGTCGCTCTTGGCTCTGTTACCGGATCTGTGAGTCGCTCTGGGCACCCTTAACGGCTCCGTGAGTCGCTCTGGGCTCCGTTACCGGCTCCGTGAGTCAACCTGGGCTCCGTTACCGGCTCCGTGAGTCACCCTGGGCTCCGTTACCGGCTCCGTGAGTCGCTCTGGGCTCCGTTAACGGCTCCGTGAGTCGCTCTCGCCTCTGTTAACGGCTCCGGGAGTTACCCTGGGCTCCGTTACCGGCTCCGTGAGTCGCTCTGGGCTGTGGTAACGGCTCCGTGAGTTGCTCTGGGCTCCGTTACCGGCTCCGTGAGTCGCCCTGGGCTCCGTTACCGGCTCCGTGAGTCGCTCTGGGCTGTGGTAACGGCTCCGTGAGTCGCTCTGGGCTCCGTTACCGGCTCCGTGAGTCGCCCTGGGCTCCGTTACCAGCTCCGTGAGTCGCTCTGTGCTCCGTTACTGGCTCCGTGAGTCGCTCTGGGCTCTGTTACCAGCTCCGTGAGTCGTTCTGGGCTCCGTTACCGGCTCCCTGAGTCGCCCTGGGCTCCGTTACCGGCTCCCTGAGTCGCCCTGGGCTCCGTTACCAGCTCCCTGAATCGCCCTCGGCTCCGTTACTGGCTCCCTGAGTCGCCCTGGGCTCCGTTACCGGCTCCCTGAGTCGCCCTAGGCTCCGTTACCGGCTCCATGATTTGCTCTGGGCTCCGTTACCGGCTCCGGGAGTCATTTGGGCTCCGTTACCGGCTCCGTGAGTCGCCCTGGGCTCCGGTAACGGCTCCGTGAGTCGCCCTGGGCTCCGTTACCGGCTCCGTGAGTCGCTCTGGGCTCCGGTAACGGCTCCGTGAGTCGCCCTGGGCTCCGTTACCGGCTCCGTGAGTCGCTCTGGGCTCCGTTACCAGCTCCGTGAGTCGCCCTGGGCTCCGTTACCGGCTCCGTGAGTCGCTCTGGGCTCCGTTACCGGCTCCGTGAGTCGCCCTGGGCTCCGTTACCGGCTCCGTGAGTCGCCCTGGGCTCCGTTACCGGCTCCCTGAATCGCCCTCGGCTCCGTTACTGGCTCCCTGAGTCGCCCTGGGCTCCGTTACCGGCTCCCTGAGTCGCCCTAGGCTCCGTTACCGGCTCCATAATTCGCTCTGGGCTCCGTTACCGGCTCCGTGAGTCACCCTGGGCTCCGTTACCGGCTCCGTGAGTCGCCCTGGGCTCCGGTAACGGCTCCGTGAGTCGCTCTGGGCTCCGGTAACGGCTCCGTGAGTCGCCCTGGGCTCCGTTACTGGCTCCGTGAGTCGCTCTGGGCTCCGGTAACGGCTCCATGAGTCGCCCTGGGCTCCGTTACCGGCTCCGTGAGTCGCTCTGGGCTCCGTTACCAGCTCCATGAGTCGGCCTGGGCTCCGTTACCGTCTTCGTGAGTCGCCCTGGGCTCCGTTTCCGGCTCCGTGAGTCGCCCTGGGCTCCGTTAGCGGCTCCATGAGTCGCCCTGGGCTCCGTTACCGTCTTCGTGAGTCGCCCTGGGCTCCGTTACCGGCTCCGTGAGTCGCCCTGGGCTCCGTTACCGGCTCCATGAGTCGGCCTGGGCTCCGTTACCGTCTTCGTGAGTCGCCCTGGGCTCCGTTACCGTCTTCGTGAGTCGCCCTGGGCTCCGTTACCGGCTCCGTGAGTCGCCCTGGGCTCCGTTACCGGCTCCATGAGTCGCCCTGGGCTCCGTTACCGTCTTCGTGAGTCGCCCTGGGCTCCGTTACCGGCTTCGTGAGTCGCCCTGGGCTCCGTTACCGGCTCGGTTAATCACTCTGGGCTCCGGTAACGGCTCCGTTATTCGGTTCCTCCGCAGTGCGCCGGTTCCTGCGCGCCGGCGGCAGCCCCGATCTCTGCAATGAGGACGGTCTCACCGCGCTGCACCAGGTAAGCTCCGGCGCTCCGGGTGTGCTCTCCCACTGCCTTCCAGCGTCACTGGTGACACTGGATCCTACTGGGAGCTCCGAGAATCCCAGTTCCATCCCACTTTCTTTTTATCCTTACTGGTGACACTGGATCCAACTGGGAGCTGGGATAATCCCAGTTCCATCCCACTTCCATTTATCCTTAGTGGTGACACCAGATCCTGGTGGGAGAATCCCAGTCCCATCCCACATCCTTTTATCCTTACTGGTGACTCTGGATCCAACTGGGAGCTCAGAGAATCCCAGTTCCGTCCCACTTCCATTTTATCCTTACCAGTGACACCGGATCCAACTGGGAGCTCAGAGAATCCCAGTTCCATCCCACTTCCATTTATCCTTACTGGTGTCACCGGATCCAACTGGGAACTGGGAGAATCCCAGTCCCATCCCACTTCCATGTTATTCTTACCAGTGACACCGGATCCAACTGGGAGCTCAGAGAATCCCAGTTCCATCCCACTTCCATGTTATCCTCACTGGTGATACCAGTTCCACCTGGGAGCTCGGAGAATCCCAGTCCCATCCCACTTCCTTTTATCCTTACTGGTGACACTGGATCCAACTGGGAGCTCAGACAATCCCAGTTCCATCCCACTTCCAT
Organism: Porphyrio hochstetteri; assembly: GCA_020800305.1. Classification (NCBI taxonomy): domain Eukaryota; kingdom Metazoa; phylum Chordata; class Aves; order Gruiformes; family Rallidae; genus Porphyrio; species Porphyrio hochstetteri. The sequence goes on along the minus strand of JAJHSY010000051.1, from coordinate 23,011 downwards.
GTTATCCTTACTGGTGACACCCGATCCAACTGGGAGCTCAGACAATCCCAGTTCCATCCCACTTCCTTTCATCCTTACTGGTGACACCAGATCCAGATCCAACCAGGAGCTCAGAGAATCCCAGTTCCATCCCACTTCCATGTTATCCTCACTGGTGATACCAGTTCCACCTGGGAGCTCGGAGAATCCCAGTCCCATCCCACTTCCTTTTATCCTTACTGGTGACACTGGATCCAACTGGGAGCTCAGACAATCCCAGTTCCATCCCACTTCCATGTTATCCTTACTGGTGACACCCGATCCAACTGGGAGCTCAGACAATCCCAGTTCCATCCCACTTCCTTTCATCCTTACTGGTGACACCAGATCCAACCAGGAGCTCAGAGAATCCCAGTTCCATCCCACTTCCATGTTATCCTTACTGGTGACACCAGTTCCACCTGGAAGCTCAGAGAATCCCAGTCCCATCCCACTTCCATGTTATCCTTACTGGTGACACTGGATCCAACTGGGACCTGGGAGAATCCCAGTTCCATCCCACTTCCATGTTATTCTTACCAGTGACACCAGATCCAACTGGGACCTGGGAGAATCCCAGTTCCATCCCACTTCCATAGTATCCTTACCATTGACACCCGATCCAACTGGGAGCTCAATCCCAGTTCCATCCCACTTCCATGTTATCGTTACCAGTGACACCAGTTTCACCTGGAAGCTGGGACAATCCCAGTCCCACCCCCCCGCCGTATCCAGCTGCCTTCCCAGAATCTTCCTCTCCCCATTTCCATCCTTTTCCCAACCCTCCCTGTCCCCCCCTCTCTCTCTCCCCCCTCAGTGCTGCATCGACGACGCCGGCGCGGTGGTGGCGGCGCTGCTGGACGCCGGCGCCGACGTCAACGCTCGCGACAGCGAACTCTGGACGCCGCTTCACGCCGCCGCCACCTGCGGTCACCTCGGGCTGGTCCAGCTCCTCATCCGATGGTACCACGGGGTGTAGCCAGGGATGGGGGTGACATCGGGGTCCCCCATAACCATGTCCTGTCCCTGGCACAGCGGCGCCGACCTCCTGGCTGTCAATTCGGATGGGAACATGCCCTACGACCTGTGCGAGGACGATGCCACCCTGGACTGCATCGAAACCGCCATGGCGGAGCGAGGTGAGCGCGGCGCCGCTCCCCTCGTCTCTAGGGGGGTGTCAGCACCCTGCTGGTGTCTCCCTCACCTTCCCCCCCGCTTCAGGCATCACCCAGGAGAAGATCGAGGACGCTCGCGCCGCCACCGAGCGCCTCATGCTCCAGGAAATCCGGCACCTGCTCCGCACCGGCGCCGACCTGGATGCGCCGCGGGGACACGGAGCCACCTTGGTACGGCCGGGCAGTGACTTCCCGGCGCGACACCGACCGCTCAGGCACCTTATAACCCTCCCCTCTTCCCCCCTCCCCACCCCACTGCCCCCCACACTGTGTCCCCCCCCCTTCGGCAGCTTCACATCGCGGCGGCCAACGGCTACGCCGAGGCGGCCGAGCTGCTCCTGGAGAACCGCGCCGGCGTCGGAGCGCGGGATGAGGACGGGTGGGAGCCGCTTCACGCTGCCGCTTGCTGGGGGCAGGTAAGTGGGAGACAGGGTGGGGCTGGGGTGGCGTTTCCTGCCATTTCCTTACACTTCCTGGTGCTTTCCCGGCATTTCCCAGCATTTCCTGCCATTTCCTTACACTTCCTGGTGCTTTCCCAGCATTTCCCAGCATTTCCTGCCATTTCCTTCCACTTCCTGGTGCTTTCCTGGCATTTCCCAGCATTTCCTGCCATTTCCTTACACTTCCTGGTGCTTTCCCGGCATTTCCCACCATTTCCTGCCATTTCCTTACACTTCCTGGTGCTTTCCGGGTGCTTTCCCAGCATTTCCTGGTGTTTCCTGGCATTTCCTTGCATTTCCTTACACTTCCTGGTGTTTTCTGGTGCTTTCCTGGCATTTCCCAGCATTTCCTGGCATTTCCTTACACTTCCGGGTGCTTTCCGGGTGCTTTCCCAGCATTTCATGGTGTTTCCTGGCATTTCCTTGCATTTCCTTACGCTTCCTGGTGTTTCCTGGTGCTTTCCTGGCATTTCCCAGCATTTCCTGCCATTTCCTTACACTTCCTGGTGCTTTCCCAGCATTTCCTGGCATTTCCTTATACTTCCTGGTGCTTTCCGGGTGCTTTCCCAGCATTTCCTGGTGTTTCCTGCCATTTCCTTACACTTCCTGGTGCTTTTCCAGTATTTCCTGTCATTTCCTTACACTTCCCGCTGTTTCCTGGTGCTTTCCTGGCATTTCCTTACACTTCCTGGTGTTTCCTGGTGCTTTCCTGGCATTTCCTTACACTTCCCGACATTTCCTGGCATTTCCTGGTGTTTCCTAGCATTTTTGGGCATTTCCTTATGCTTCCTGGTGTTTCCTGGCATTTCCTAGTGTGTTTCCTGGCATTTCCTAGTGTGTTTCCTGGCATCTCTCACTGTTTCCTGGTGTCTCCCAGCATTTCCTGGCATTTCCCAGCATCTCTCACCCATTTCCCAGTGTTTCCTGCTGTTTCCCCAGGTTTCCATGTGTTTCCTCGCCTTTCCCAGGGTCTCTCACCATTTCCTGGCATTTCCCAGTGTTTACCGGCGTCTCTCACCGTTTCCCTGTGTTTTCCCAGCATTTCCTGGAGTTTCCTGGCATTTCCTTAATACCTCTCAGTGTTTCCCAGCACTTCCTGGCATTTCCCATTGTTTCCTGGCATTTCCCTGCATTTCCCAACATTTCCTGGTGTTTCCTGCCATTTCCCAGCTTTTTCCAGTGGTTTTTCCTGCTGTTTCCCCACGTTTCCACGTGTTTCCTGGCCTTTCCCAGTGTGTCTCACAATTTCCCAGCATTTCCCAATGTTTCCTGCTGTCTCTCACCATTTCCCAGTGTTTCCCTGTGTTTCCCAACATTTCCTGCTGTTTCCTGGCATTTCCTGGTGTTTCCCAGCATTTCTCAGTGATTCCTAGCATTTCCCAGTATTTCCTGTTACTTCCCAAAGTTTCCTGGTGTTTTGTCCAGCATTTCCCATCTCTCACCATTTCCTGGTGTTTCCCGACATTTCCTGGTGTTTCCTGGCATTTCTCCCTGCCATTTCCCATTGTTTCCCAGCATTTCCCTGGTGTTTCCTGGTATTTCCTGACATTTCCCAGTGTTTTCCTGTTTTTTCCTGGCATTTCCCAGCTTCTTTCATTGTTTCCTGCTGTTTTCCTGTGTTTCCATGTATTTTCTGGTGTTTCCCAGGGTCTCTCACCGTTTCCTGGTGTTTCCTGGCATTTCCCAGCATTTCCTTATGCCTTCTTGCCATTTTCTGGTGTGTTTCCCAGCATCTCTCACCATTTCCTGGTGTTTCCCAGTATTTCCCAGTCTCTCTCACCATCTCCCAGTAGTTCCCAGTCTCTCTCACCATTTCCCAGTGGTTTCCTGGTGTCTCTCCCAATTTCCTGGCATTTCCTGGTGTTTCCCAGCATTTCCCAGTCTCTCTCCCCATTTCCCAGCATTTCCCATTCTCTCTCCCCATTTCCCAGTAGTTCCCAGTGTTTCCCACCATCTCTCCCCATTTCCAGGTGTCTCCTGGCGTTTCCTGCTGTTTCCTGGTCTCTCTTCCTGGCATCTCCCGGCGTCTCCCGGCGTTTCCTGGCGTTTCCCGGCGTCTCCCGGCGTTTCCGGCTGTTTCACGGTCTCTCTCACTGTTTCCCGGTGTTTCCCGGCTTCTCTCCCTGTCCCCTGGTGTCTCCTGGCATTTCCTGGTGCCTCTCCCAGTGTTTCCCAGTGTCTCTCCCTGTTTCCTGGCACTTCCCAGTGCCTCTCCCAGTGTTTCCCAGTGCCTCTCCTTGTTTCCTGGTGTTTCCTGCTGCCTCTCCCAGTGTTTCCCAGTGTCTCTCCCTGTTTCCTGGTGTTTCCTGCTGCCTCTCCCAGTGTTTCCCAGTGTCTCTCCCTGTTTCCTGGCACTTCCCAGTGCCTCTCCCAGTGTTTACTGGTGCCTCTCCCTGTTTCCTGTCATTTCCCAGTGCCTCTCCTGGTGTTTCCCAGTGTCTCCTGACGTCTCCCGGTGTTTCCCAGTGCCTTTCCTAGTGTTTCCTGTCATTTCCCAGTGCCTCTCCCAGTGTTTCCCAGTGTCTCTTCCTGTTTCCTGGTGCCTCTCCATGTTTCCTGGTGTTTTGTGGTGCCTCTCCCAGTGTTTCCCAGTGTCTCTCCCAGTTTCCTGGTGCCTCTCCCAATGTTTCCCACTGTCTCTCCCTGTTTCCTGGTGTTTCCTGGTGCCTCTCCCAGTGTTTCCCAGTGCCTCTCCCAGTGTTTCCTGTCATTTCCCAGTGCCTCTCCCAGTGTTTCCTGGTGTTTCTGGTGCCTCTCCCAGTGTTTCCCAGTGCCTCTCCTGGTGTTTCCTGTCATTTCCCAGTGCCTCTCCCTGTTTCCTGGTGCTTCCCAGTGTTTCCCAGCGTTTCCTCGTGTCTCTCCCCATCTCCTGGCGTCTCCCAGCACCTCTCCCTGTGACTCCCAGTATTTCCCAGTGTCTCCCAGTGTTTCCTGGTGTTTCCCACCCTGTTTCCTGGTGCTTCCCAGTGCTTCCCAGTGCTTCCCAGTGCTTCCCAGTCCCTCTGACCCCCAGCTGTGTCCGTAGGTCCGTTTGGCCGAGCTGCTGGTGGCTCATGGAGCCGACATGGACGCGAGATCCGTGCTGGAGGAGACACCACTGGGTGAGCGGGATGGACTGGGATGGACTGGGATGGGATGGGATGGGATGGGGATGGGATTGGGATGGGATTGGGATGGGATGGGGATGGGATGGACTGGGATGGGATGGGGATGGGGATGGGGATGGGATGGGGATGGGGATGGGGATGGGATGGGATGGGGATGGAGATGGGATGGGGATGGGATGGGGATGGGGATGGGGATGGGATGGGGATCAGGGGATGGGATGGGATGGGTTTGGGATGGGATGGGATGGGATGGGGATGGGGATGGGGATGGGGATCAGGGGATGGGATGGGGATGGGATGGGATGGGATGGGGATCAGGGGATGGGATGGGTTTGGGATGGGGATGGGATGGGATGGGGATCAGGGGATGGGATGGGGATGGGTTTGGGATGGGGATGGGATTGGGATGGGATGGGGATCAGGGGATGGGATGGGGATAGGATGGGATGGGGATCAGGGGATGGGATGGGGATGGGATTGGGATGGGATTGGGATGGGATGGGGATGGGATGGACTGGGATGGGATGGGGATGGGGATGGGGATGGGATGGGGATGGAGATGGGATGGGGATGGGATGGGGATGGGGATGGGGATGGGATGGGGATGGGGATGGGGATCAGGGGATGGGATGGGATGGGGATGGGATGGGATGGGATGGGGATCAGGGGATGGGATGGGTTTGGGATGGGGATGGGATGGGATGGGGATCAGGGGATGGGATGGGGATGGGTTTGGGATGGGGATGGGATGGGGATGGGATGGGGATCAGGGGATGGGATGGGGATAGGATGGGATGGGGATCAGGGGATGGGATGGGGATGGGTTGGGATGGGATGGGGATGGGATGGGATGGGGATCAGGGGATGGGATGGGGATGGGTTGGGATGGGATGGGATGGGGATGGGATGGGATGGGATGGGATGGGGATGGGATGGGGATCAGGGGATGGGATGGGATGGGATGGGATGGGGATGGGATGGGGATGGGATGGGATGGGATGAGATGGGGATGGGATGGGGATCAGGGGATGGGATGGGATGGGATGGGGATGGGATGGGGATGGGATGGGATGGGTTTGGGATGGGATGGGATGGGGATGGGATGGGATGGGATGGGTTTGGGATGGGATGGGGATGGGATGGGGATGGGATGGGGATGGGATGGGATGGGATGAGATGGGGATGGGATGGGGATCAGGGGATGGGATGGGATGGGATGGGGATGGGATGGGGATGGGATGGGATGGGTTTGGGATGGGATGGGATGGGGATGGGATGGGATGGGATGGGTTTGGGATGGGATGGGGATCAGGGGCTCCCGCAGACGTCAGCGCTGACGAGGAGACTCGCTCCAAACTCCTGGAGCTGAAGCACCGTCGAGTCGCCGCCCTGAGATCCCGGGAGCGGCGCCGCTCCCCCCTCCGGCGCCGCACGTCCAGCGCCGGCAGCCGCGGGTGAGCCGGGGCCTCGCAGCCCTTCCCTCCTGTCACCCTGTCACCCTGTCACCCCCTTCCCCTCCTGTCACCCTGTCACCCTGTCACCCTGTCACCCTGTCACCCCCTTCCCCTCCTGTCACCCTGTCACCCCCTTCCCTCCTGTCACCCTGTCACCCTGTCACCCTGTCACCCCCTTCCCCTCCTGTCACCCTGTCACCCTGTCACCCCCTTCCCCTCCTGTCACCCTGTCACCCTATCACCCCCTTCCCCTCCTGTCACCCTGTCACCCTGTCACCCTATCACCCCCTTCCCCTCCTGTCACCCTGTCACCCTGTCACCCTGTCACCCTGTCACCCTGTCACCCCCTTCCCCTCCTGTCACCCTGTCACCCTGTCACCCTGTCACCCTGTCACCCTCTTCCCCTCCTGTCACCCTGTCACCCTGTCACCCTGTCACCCCCTTCCCCTCCTGTCACCCTGTCACCCCCTTCCCTCCTGTCACCCTGTCACCCTGTCACCCTGTCACCCTGTCACCCCTTCCCCTCCTGTCACACTGTCACCCTATCACCCCCTTCCCCTCCTGTCACCCTGTCACCCTGTCACCCTGTCACCCCCTTCCCCTCCTGTCACCCTGTCACCCTATCACCCCCTTCCCCTCCTGTCACCCTGTCACCCTGTCACCCTGTCACCCTGTCACCCCCTTCCCCTCCTGTCACCCTGTCACCCCCTTCCCTCCTGTCACCCTGTCACCCTGTCACCCTGTCACCCCCTTCCCCTCCTGTCACCCTGTCACCCTGTCACCCTGTCACCCCCTTCCCCTCCTGTTACCGTCACCCCCTTCCCTCCTGTCACCCTGTCACCATGTCACCCTGTCACCCCCTTCCCTCCTGTCACCCTGTCACCCTGTCACCATCACACCCCCTTCCTCTCCCATCACTGTGTCACTGTGTCACCATGTCACCATGTCACCATCACCCCCCTAACCTCCCACCACCATCACCACATCACCATGTCACCATCACACCCCCTTTCCCTTCCATCACCGTGTCACTGTGCCACCATCACACCCCCTTCCCCTCCCACCACCATCACCACATCACCCCATCACTGTGTCACTGTGTCACCATGTCACCCCATCACCACACCACCATCACACCCCTTCCCTCCCACCACCATCACCGTGTCACCATGTCACCGTGTCAATGTGTCACCATGTCACCACACCACCATCACACCCCCTTCCCTCCCACCACCATCACCACATCACCATGTCACCATGTCACCACGTCACCCCCTTCCCCTCCCACCACCATCACCATGTCACCATGTCACCATCACACCCCCTTCCCCTCCTGTCACCGTGTCACCATGTCACCATGTCACTGTGCCACCATCACACCCCCTTCCCCTCCCACCACCATCACCATGTCACCGTGCCACCATCACACCCTCTTTCCCTCCCATCACTGTGTCACTGTGTCACCATGTCACCACACCACCATCACACCCCCTTCCCCTCCCACCACCATCACCACACCACCATCACCCCCCCTTCCCTCCCACCACCATCACTATGTCACCATGTCACCATCACACCCCCTTCCCTCCCACCACCATCACCCCATCACCCCATCATCACACCACCATCACACCCCTTCCGTCCCACCACCATCACCACGTCACCGTGTCACCGTGTCACCATCACACCCCCTTCCCTCCCACCACCATCACTATGTCACCATGTCACCCCCTTCCACTCCCACCACCATCACCATGTCACCATGTCACCATGTCACCATCACACCCCCTTCCCCTCCCACCACCATCACCGTGTTACCACGTCACCACATCACCATGTCACCATGTCACCCCCTTCCCCTCCCACCACCATCACCATGTCACCGTGTCACCATCACACCCCTTCCCTCCCACCACCATCACCATGTCACCGTGTCACCACGTCACCCCCTTCCCCCTCCCACCACCGTCACCGTGTCACTGTGCCACCATCACACCCCCTTCCCCTCCTGTCACCATGTCACCATGTCACCATGTCACCACATCACCGTGTCACCATCACCCCCCCTTCCCCTCCCACCACCATCACCGTGTCACCACGTCACCCCCTTCCCCTCCCATCACCGTGTCACCATCACCACGTCACCATGTCACCATCACACCCCTTCCCCTCCCATCACTGTGTCACCATGTCACCATCACCCCCCCTTCCCCTCCTGTCACCGTGTCACCCCCCCCGTTGTCCCCGCAGGAAGCTGGAGCGCCGCGCCAGCCTGTGTGAGCGCAGCTGCCGCTACCGCCGCGCCCAGCAGCGCGAGGCCATCGTGTGGCGCCGCGACAGCGACGACGAGGACCCCCACCCCCCCAGCACCCCCTCACCACCACCAGCACCCCACCACCCAGCCGTGAGTCCCGTGTGTCCCCCCCCCCTGCCTTTTCCCCTGCACCATGACATCGCCGATGACGTCACCGATGACGTCATCACCGCGCAGGCTCCGGCTCACGGTAACGGCGCCGTCACCCTGGGTGACACCAGCGCCACCACCAACCCCCCTCACACCTTGGCTGACCTGAAACGGAGCCGAGCCGCCGCCACTGCCAAGCTGCGGCACGCGCCCGGCGCCGCCGGTGACGTCACCGACGCCGATGACGTCACCGACGCCGATGATGTCATGAATGACGTCACCCACCCACCTCCCGACCCACCCCTCCTCAAGCTGACGGCACCGATTGAGGAGACACCGGCGGAGAAGCGCCGCTGCTGCCAGGTGATGTGAGCGGCGGCCATGACGTCACCGCGGCGATGACGTCACTGCGGCGATGACATCACCGCAGCCATGACGTCACCGCGGCCATGACATCACCCACCACCCACCCCCCTCTTCCTTTCTCCTCCCCCATGATTATTTGGGGCTGGGGGAAGGGGTGAAATCCCCCCCCAAGCCTGGCTGGATCTTTTGGCACCTGTCTGATGACGTCAGCGCCGCCCCTGTCGCGTCACCGCGCCACCGGTGACACCAGGAAGGGGTGGGGGGTGGGGGGGGGGGGGTGGTGTGTGGTGGTTAAGGGGGGTGGGGGGGGCGGGGGGGTTGTGGCAACTCCTCACCGGTGTCACGTCTCCACCGTGGTTAAAAATAACCCCCCCTCCCCCCCCCTCCTCTTTCCCCTCCCCCACCCCCCCTTCCCCTCCCCCTCCCGTGGGTGCTGGGTGGGGCACGCCGCCGCCGTCACCGTCACCGTCACCGTCACCGCCCTGGGACAAGCTCCAGGTTGATTGTAGGGTGGGGGGGGTAAACACACCCCTATCCCTGCCCCCTAAGTGGCTTTCACTGCCCCACAGTATGGGGAGGGGGGTGGATTGGCCCCCCCGGGGTATTTTGGGAGGTGACAGGTGCTTGGTGACACCCCTGGTGTCACCCACAACCACCCCCCACACCCACCCCACACACACACCCCGCCCCACGGGTCCGGCCTGCCCCACGGCTGAAGGTGAGCCCCATGGGGGGGAGGGGATTGGGGTGCTGAGCCCCGTGGGGGAGGGGTTTTGGGGTGCTGAGCCCCATGTGGGGCAGGGTTTGGGGTGCTGAGCCCCGTGGGGGGTGGGATTTGGGGTGCTGAGCAGCCAGGGGTCACACTGTGGGGGGGTTTGGGGTGCTGAGCCCCATGGGGGTCAGGGTTTGGGGTGCTGAGCCCCATGGGGGGTGGGATTTGGGGTGCTGAGCAGCCAGGGGTCACACTGTGGGGGGGTTTGGGGTGCTGAGCCCCATGGGGGTCAGGGTTTGGGGTGCTGAGCCCCATGGGGGTGGGGTTTGGGGTGCTGGGCTGCTGGGGGGGGGGGGGAGTTTTGGGGTGCTGAGCCCCATGTGGGGCAGGGTTTGGGGTGCTGAGCCCCGTGGGGGAGGGGTTTTGGGGTGCTGAGCCCCATGTGGGGCAGGGTTTGGGGTGCTGAGCCCCATAGGGGGTGGAGTTTGGGGTGCTGAGCAGCCATGGGGGGCAGGGTTTGGAGTGCTGGGCTGCTGGGGGGGGGGGTTTTGGGGTGCTGAGCCCCCTGGGGGAGGGGTTTTGGTGTGCTGAGCCCCATGTGGGGCAGGGTTTGGGGTGCTGGGCTGCTGGGGGGGGGGGGAGTTTTGGGGTGCTGATCCCCATGGGGGGCAGGGTTTGGGGTGCTGAGCCCCATAGGGGGTGGGGTTTCGCCCGGGGTCACACTGTGGGGGGTTTTGGGGTGCTGAGCCCCATGGGGGGGGCAGTTGGGGGGCTGAGCCCCATGGGGGGAAGGGTTTGGGGTGCTGAGCCCCTTGGGGGGCAGGGTTTGGAGTGCTGGGCTGCTGGGGGGGGGGGGGAGTTTTGGGGTGCTGAGCCCCATGGGGGAGGGGTTTTGGGGTGCTGAGCCCCATGGGGTGCAGGGTTTGGGGTGCTGAGCCCCATAGGGGTGGGGTTTTGGGGTGCTGAGCAGCCATGGGTCACACTGGGGGGGGGTTTGGGGTGCTGAGCCCCATGGGGGGGTGCAGTTGGGGTGCTGAGCCCCATGGGGGGAGGGGTTTTGGTGTGCTGAGCCCCATGTGGGGCAGGGTTTGGGGTGCTGAGCCCCATGGGGGGTGGGATTTGGGGTGCTGAGCAGCCAGGGGTCACACTGTGGGGGGGGTTTGGGGTGCTGAGCCCCATGGGGTTCAGGGTTTGGGGTGCTGAGCCCCATGGGGGTGGGGTTTGGGGTGCTGGGCTGCTGGGGGGGGGGGGGAGTTTTGGGGTGCTGAGCCCCATGTGGGGCAGGGTTTGGGGTGCTGAGCCCCATGGGGGAGGGGTTTTGGGGTGCTGAGCCCCATGTGGGGCAGGGTTTGGGGTGCTGAGCCCCATGGGGGAGGTTTGGGGGGGATATCGGTTGGTCCCCGTGCTGTGTGGGGCTGAGTGATAAGGGGGGGCGCCCCACCCACCCCATGGCAAAGGGGGTCCCTTGTTTGGGGGGGTGGGACCCATGGTGAGAAGAAAGGGAGCGGGGTTGGGGTGCCCCATAGCGAGGGGTGTTTGGGGGTGCCCCATGGGGAGGGGTCAGTTGTGGGGTGCCCCATAGGGAGAGGTGTTTGGGGGTGCCCCATGGGGGGGCTCAGTTATGGGGTGCCCATGGGGGGCCAGTTATGGGGTGCCCATGGAGGGGGGGCTCAGTTATGGGGTGCCCCATGGGGGTCAGTTATGGGGTGCCCCATAGGGGGGCTGGGTTATGGGATGCCCCATGGGAGGGCTGGTTTATGGGGTGCCCCATAGTGGGGGTCAGTTATGGGGTGCCCCATGGGGGGGCTGGTTTATGGGGTGCCCCATAGGGGGCTCAGTTATGGGGTGCCCCATGGGGAGGGGTCAGTTGTGGGGTTCCAGGGGGGACCCTATAACAAGGGGTCGGTTATGGGGTGCCCCATGGGGAGGGGTGTTTGGGGGTGCCCCATGGGGGGGCTCAGTTATGGGGTGCCCCATAGTGGGGGTCAGTCATGGGGTGCCCCATAGGAGGGGTCGGTTCTGGGGTGCCTCATGGGGGGGGGTCAGTTATGGGGTGCCCCATAGGGGGGCTGGTTTATGGGGTGCCCCATAGTGGGGGTCAGTTATGGGGTGCCCCATAGCGGGGCTCAGTCATGGGGTGCCCCATGGGGAGGCTCAGTTATGGGGTGCCCCATGGGGGGCCAGTTATGGGGTGCCCCATAGGGGGGCTGGTTTATGGGGTGCCCCATGGGGGGCTCAGTCATGGGGTGCCCATGGGGGGGGGGCTCAGTTATGGGGTGCCCCATAGGGGGGACTGGGTTATGGGATGCCCCATGGGGTCTCAGTCATGGGTGCCCCATAGGGAGGGCTCAGTCTTGGGGTGCCCCATGGTGGGGCTGGGTTATGGGGTTCCCCAATGGGGGGTCTGTTATGGGGTGCCCCATGGTGAGGGCTCAGTCATTGGGGTGCCCCATGGGGGGGCTCAGTCATGGGGTGCCCCATAGGGGGGGGGCTGGTTTATGGGGTGCCCCATAGGGGGCTCAGTTATGGGGTGCCCCATGGGGTGCCCCATAGGGGGGCTGGGTTATGGGGTGCCCCATGGGGGGCCTGGGTTTTGGGGTGCTCCATGGGGGGGGCTGGTTTATGGGGTGCTCCATGGGGTCTCAATCATTGGGTGCCCATGGGGGCTCGGTTATGGGGTGCCCCACAGGGGGGTCAGTTATGGGGTGCCCCATGGGGGGGGTCAGTTATAGGGTGTCCTATAAGGGGGTCGGTTGTGGGGTGCCCCATTGGGGGGGCTGGTTTATGGGGTGCCCCATGGGGGGCTCAGTCATGGGGTGCCCATGGGGGGGGCTGGTTTATAGGGTGCCCCATGGGGGGCTCAGTCATGGGGTGCCCCATAGTGGGGGCTCAGTCATGGGGTGCCCCATAGGGGGCTCAGTTATGGGGTGTCCCCCCCCATCTCAGTGGTTCCCCCCTCTCCCCCCCCCCCCCCGTGGGCGTTGCCGGCCCAACGGCCGCGCTCCCTGATTGGCTGCGGCCGGAGGGGGCGGGGCTTCGGCTCCGGCCAGGAGGGGGCGCTGCCAGGAGCCCCGTGGCTGCGGGACCCCCCGGTGAGTCCCGGTGACCCCCCACCCCCCCCTTCCCCCCCCATCCCCAACCCCCCCCCCCAACCCCCGTGTGGGGCCGGCGCCGCTCAGAGCCCCCGGGAACCGGTTCTGGTCCCGGTGCCCCCGGCCCGGTGTCCGGTACCGGTGCCCGGTGTCCGGTAACCGGTGTCCGGTACCGGTGCCAGTCCCCGTGCCCGGTGCCAGTGCCCGGTTCTGGTCCCGGTTACCGGTGCCTGGTCCCGGTAGCCGGTTCTGGTCCCTGTGCCCCGTCCCGGTAGCCGGTTCTGGTCCCCGTGCCCCGGCCCGGTAGCCGGTTCTGGTCCCAGTAGCTGGTTCTGGTCCCCGTGCCCCATCCCGGTAGCCGGTTCTGGTCCCTGTGCCCCGTCCCGGTGCCTGGTGTCCGGTAACCGGTGCCAGTCCCAGTGCCCGGTTCTTTTCCCGGTGCCTGGTCCCGGTTCTGGTCCCCGTGCCCAGTCCCGGTACTGGGTGACCGGTAACCGGTACCCGGTGCCAGTCCCGGTACCCGGTGCCAGGTTCTGGTCCCCGTGCCCCATCCCGGTACTCGGTGCCCGGTCCCAGTACCCGGTTCTAGTCCCGGTCCCTGGTCCCGGCACCCGGTGCCAGCCCCCGGTGCCCGGTTCTTGTCCCACTGCCCGGTCCTGGTACCCGGTGCCAGTCCCAGTCCCTGGTCCCGGTACTCGGTGCCCGGTTCTACTCCCGGTGCCCGGTACCCGGTGCCAGCCCTCGGTACCAGTCCCCGTGCCCGGTTCCAGTACTCGGTACCAGCCCCCGGTACCCGGTGCCAATCCCCGTGCCCGGTTCCGGTACCCAGTACCCGGTCCCGGTACTCGGTGCCCTGTGCACGGTCCCGGTATCCGGTGCCAGCCCCAGTCCCCAGCTCCCGGTATCCGGTTTCGGTGCCCGGTTCCGTGTGCCAACTCCCGGTGTCAGCTCCTGGCAGCCGGGTTTAGATCCGGTGCCCAGGACCGGGACCCGGTGCCAGCGCCCGGTGTCCCCTTTGTCCCCGGGACAGCGCCGGTGCCAACCCCCGGTGCCAAGGACGGTGCCCGGTGCCAGCCCCCGGTGCCCGGGGCGGTGCCGGTATCCGGTGCCCCCGGTGCCCGGGGGCGGTGCCGGCTCTCGGTACCCGGTGCCAACTCCCGGTGCCCCCTTTGCCCCCGGGCGGTGCCGGTCCCCGGTGCCCGTTGCCCCTGGGCGGTACCGGTCCCCCCGGTGCCCGTTGCCCCGGGGCGGTACCGTTGCCCGTTGCCCCCGGGGCGGTACCGGTCCCCGGTGCCCATTGCCCCCGGTACCAGCCGCCGGTACCGGCCCCCGGTGCCCGTTGCCCTCGGTACCCATTGCCCCGGGGCGGTACCGGTCCTCCGGTACCCATTGCCCCTGGGCGGTACCGGTCCCCCGTTGCCCGTTGCCCCCGTTGCCCGTTGCCCCTGGGCGGTACCGGTCCCCCGGTACCCATTGCCCCTGGGCGGTACCAGCCCCCGGTACCCATTGCCCCGGGGCGGTACCAGCCCTCGGTACCCATTGCCCCTGGGCGGGTACCGGTCCTCCGGTACCCATTGCCCCTGGGCGGGTACCGGTCCCCCGTTGCCCGTTGCCCCCGTTGCCCGTTGCCCCTGGGCGGTACCAGCCCCCGTTGCCCGTTGCCCCTGGGCGGTACCGTTGCCCGTTGCCCCTGGGCGGTACCGGTCCCCCTGTGCCCGTTGCCGGTACCGGTTCCCGGGAGGAGGGAGGCGGCGGGGGGGGGCGGTGGTTGGGGCCGGGGGGGTACCGGATGCTGTCGCTGAGGCCGCTCCGGCCCCTCAGGCTCCTGCTCGGACGGACCATGGCGGCAGCTGCCAAGGGCCCGGACCCGGTACCGGTCCCGGTAGCGGAGGAACCGGGTCCCGGGGCGCGGCGGGGGCCGGTGCTGACCCTGGACACGATGAACCCGGCGGTGCGGCAGGTGGAGTACGCGGTGCGGGGGCCCCATCGTCACCCGCGCCCTGGAGCTGGAGCGGGACCTGCAGCAGGTAACACCCCCCCCGAACCGGACCGGAACCGGGGGGTACCGGGACCCCCCCCTGGGGAACAGCGGGAGATACCGGGACACCCCCCCGGGAGCCCCCGGGAGCCCCCGGGGCACCTTGATTGGGGAAACCCCCCGGGACCCCAATGGGACCCCCCCCGAAAGCCACCGAGACCCCCCCCCGGGAGACACCGGGACCCCCCCCCCCCAACCGGACCGGGACCGGGGGGCACCGGGACCCCCCCTGGGGAACAGCGGGAGATACCGGGAGACCCCCCCGAGAGCCCCCGGGGCACCTTGACTGGGGAAACCCCCCGGGACCCCAATGGGACCCCCCTCGAAAGCCACCGGGACCCCCCCCGGGAGACACCGGGACCCCCCCCCCAACCGGGCCGGGACCGGGGGGTACCGGGACCCCCCCTGGGGAACAGCGGGAGATACCGGGACACCCCCCCCGGGAGCCCCCGGGAGCCCCCGGGGCACCTTGATTGGGGAAACCCCCCGGGACCCCAATGGGACCCCCCCCCGAAAGCCACCGAGACCCCCCCCCGGGAGACACCGGGACCCCCCCCCCCCCCAACCGGACCGGGACCGGGGGGCACCGGGACCCCCCCTGGGGAACAGCGGGAGATACCGGGAGAACCCCCCCGAGAGCCCCCGGGGCACCTTGACTGGGGAAACCCCCCGGGACCCCAATGGGGACCCCCCTCGAAAGCCACCGGGACCCCCCCCGGGAGACACCGGGACCCCCCCCCCCAACCGGGCCGGGACCGGGGGGCACCGGGACCCCCCCTGGGGACCAGCGGGAGATACCGGGACACCCCCCCGGGAGACACCGGGAGCCCCCGGGGCACCTTGATTGGGGAAACCCCCCGGGACCCCAATGGGACCCCCCCCGAAAGCCACCGGGACCCCCCCTCCCGGGACCCCCCCACCCCCGGGAACCACCGAGATCCCCCCGGGACCCCCCCCAGGACCCCCCTCGGGAGCCACCGGGGCACCTTGACTGGGGGAAACCCCCCCGGGACCCCAACGGGACCCCCCCGAGAGCCTCCGGGACCCCCCCGGGAGCCACCGGGAGACGCCCGGGGACCACTGAGACCCCCCCGGGACCCTCCCCGGGAGCCCACGTGGCATCTTGACTGGAGAAACACCCCGGGACCCCCCCAGGACCCCCTCGGGCACCCCTAAACCGGGGATCCCCCCCCGCACCCTCAGACTGGGCACCCTCAGCACCCAAAGGTGCCCCCCAGCCTCAATACCCCCACAGGACAACCCCCCCCCCAGCACCCAGGGACCCCCCAGCCCCGGGTGCCCCCAACACCCAGAGACCCCCCCACCAGGACCCCCCAGCCCCAGGGACCCCCCAACACCCAGGGACCCCCCCAACACCCAGAGACCCCCCCCAGGACCCCCCCAGCCCCCGGGACCCCCCAACACCCAGGGACCCCCCCCCAGGACCCCCCCCCAACACCCAGGGACCCCCCCCCAGGACCCCTCCAGCCCCAGGTGCCCCCCCAGCACCCAGGGGACCCCCCCCACCAGGACCCCCCCCCAGCACCCAGGTGCCCCCCCAACGCCAGGGACCCCCCCCCAGGACCCCCCAAGCACCCAGGACCCCCCAAAGCACCCAGGGACCCCCCCAGGACCCCCCCCGCCCCAGGTGTCCCCCCCCGCCCCCCCCAGCACCCACTGCGGGTGCCCTGTCCCAGCACCACGTCACCCTTGGGACACCCCCCCATGGACACCCCCCTGGGACCCCAAATCCCCCCCTGGGACCCCCCCCCACCCTTTCCGGTCACCAGCACCCCCAACCCAGGGGTGGGGTGTCCCATGGGGGGGGGTACCAGCGCCCACCCCCCCCCCCAGCACCCATGGGTGGGGGCAGGGTGCCCAGCGCTGGGCACGGCCTGTCCCTGGCACCCGGCCCTGCGCGGGGCGGGCACGGCGGGGGGGCACCTTTGGGTGCTGGGGGGGAGCAGGGGGGGGGCACCTTTGGGTGCTGGGAACACTTTTAGGTGCTGGGGGGGAGCCTGGGGGGCACCTTGGGGTGCTGGGGGACCTTTGGGTGCTGGGGGGCACGGCGGGGGGGCACCTTTTGGGCGCTGGGGGGGAGCCTGGGGGGCACCTTGGGGTGCTGGGGGCACCTTTGGGTGCTGGGGGGGAGCCTGTGGGGGCACCTTGGGGTGCTGGGGGGGAGCCTGGGGGGGGCACCTTGGGGTGCTGGGGGGCACCTTTGGGTGCTGGGGGGGCACCTGGGGGGCACCCTTGGGGTGCTGGGGGAACTTTGGGGTGCTGGGGGGGATCCTGGGGGGCACCTTTGGGTGCTGGGGGGGAGCCTGGGGGGCACCTTTGGGTGCTGGGGGGGCAAAGTCTGGGGGTGCCCTGAGGGGGGTTGGGGACATCCCAGTGTCCCCAGTGCTCCCAGTATCCCATATTCCCAGTGTCCCCAGTGCTCCCAGCACAGGACCCTGGGCTGAGGCCAGCGCTGGGCTGTTGGTGTCACCCCAGCCCCACCCCCCGTGTCCCCCCCCACCCTGTCCCCCATGTCCTGGTGTCCCCCATCCCCATGTCCCCAGGGGTGTCCCCAGGGTGTCCCCACGTCCCCACCTCCCCCCGTGTCCCCCCCAGGGTGTCCCCAGGCTGTCCCCATCTCCCCAGGGTGTCCCTGAGTCCCCCCCAGGCTGTCCCAAGGTGTCCCCACGTCCCCACCTCCCCCCATGTCCCCCCCAGGGTGTCCCCAGGCTGTCCCCAGGCTGTCCCCACGTCCCCACCTCCCCCCATGTCCCCCCCAGGGTGTCCCCAGGGTGTCCCCATGTCCCCAGGGTGTCTCCAGGCTGTCCCCATGTCCCCACCTCCCCCCATGTCCCCCCCAGGGTGTCCCCAGGGTGTCCCCCATGTCCCCAGGGTGTCCCCAGGCTGTCCCCACGTCCCCACCTCCCCCCGTGTCCCCCCCAGGGTGTCCCCAGGGTGTCCCCAGGCTGTCCCACGTCCCCACCTCCCCCCATGTCCCCCCTAGGCTGTCCCCAGGCTGTCCCCAAGGTGTCCCCATGTCCCACCTCCCACCGTGTCCCCCCCAGGGTGTCCCCAGGGTGTCCCCACCTCCCCCCGTGTCCCCCCCAGGGTGTCCCCAGGGTGTCCCCAGGCTGTCCCCACGTCCCCCACCTCCCCCCGTGTCCCCCCCAGGCTGTCCCCAGGGTGTCCCCAGGCTGTCCCCAGGGTGTCCCCATGTCCCCCAGGGTGTCCCAGGGTGTCCCCAAGGTGTCCCCATGTCCCCACCTCCCCCCGTGTCCCCCCCAGGTGTCCCCAGGCTGTCCCCACGTCCCCACCTCCCCCCCATGTCCCCCCCAGGGTGTCCCCAGGCTGTCCCCACGTCCCCACCTCCCCCCATGTCCCCCCTAGGCTGTCCCCAGGCTGTCCCCAAGGTGTCCCCATGTCCCCACCTCCCCCCGTGTCCCCCCCAGGGTGTCCCCCAGGCTGTCCCCAGGGTGTCCCCAGGCTGTCCCCACGTCCCCACCTCCCCCCGTGTCCCCCCCAGGGTGTCCCAAGCCCTTCACCGAGGTGATCAAGGCGAACATCGGGGACGCCCAGGCACATGGGCCAGCGGCCCATCACCTTCCTGCGCCAGGTACCCGCCACCCCCAGCGCCACCCACCCCCTGGGGCTGCCACAGGCAGGGGACCAGCGTGTCCCCCAACGTGTGTGTCCCCCCCAGGTGACATCCCTGTGCCTGTACCCCGAGCTGCTGGGCCAGGCCGCCTTCCCTGAGGACGCCAAGGCCCGAGCGCGGCGCCTGCTCAGCGCCTGCGCCGGCCACAGCGCCGGTGAGGCCTGGCCCGGTTTCCGGGACTGGGTGGGGACTGGGCCCAGTGCTGGGACTGGAGGGGATTGGGCCCAGGTGGGGATTGGGCCCGGTTCTGGTACTGGGTGGGGATTGGGCCCAGTGCTGGGACTGGGTGGGGACTGGGCCCAGGTGGGGATTGGGCCCAGTGCTGGGACTGGGAGGGGATTGGGCCCAGGTGGGGATTGGGCCCGGTTCTGGTACTGGGTGGGGATTGGGCCCAGTGCTGGGACTGGGTGGGGACTGGCCCAGGTGGGGATTGGGCCCGGTTCCGGGACTGGGTGGGGACTGGGCCCAGTGCTGGGACTGGGTGGGGATTGGGTCCAGTTGAGAATTGGGCCCAGTTCTGGTACTGGGTGGGGACTGGGCCCAGTAGTGGTACTGGGTGGGAATTGGGCCCAGTTCTGGTACTGGGTGGGGATTGGGCCCAAGTGGGAATTTGGCCCAGTTCTGGTACTGGTTGGGGATTGGGCCCAGTTCTGGTACTGGGTGAGGATTGGGCCCAAGTGGGAATTGGGCCCAGTTCTGGTACTGGGTGGGGATTGGGCCCAGTTCTGGTACTGGGAGGGGATTGGGCCCAGGTGGGAATTGGGCCCAGTGCTGGTACTGGTTGGGGATTGGGCCCAGTTTCTGGTATGGGTGGGGATTGGGTCTGGTTCTGGGGCTGGGAGGGAATTGGGCCCAGATGGGGATTGGGCCCAGTTCTGGTCCTGGGTGGGAATTGGGCCCAGTGCTGGGACTGAGTGGGAATTGGGGGGTTCCAGTTCTGGTACTGGGAGGGGGGGATTGGGCCCAGTGCTGGTACTGGGTGGGGATTGGGCCCAGTGCTGGTACTGGGTGGGGACTGGGCCCAGTGCTGGGGCTGGGAGTGGATTTGGTCTGGTTCTGGTCCTGGGTGGGAATTGGGCCCAGGTGGGGATTGGGCCCAGTGCTGGTACTGGTGGGGGATTGGGCCCAGGTGGGGATTGGGCCCAGTTTGGGTACTGGGTGGGGACTGGGGGGCCTGGTTCTGGTCCTGGGTGGGGATTTGGCCCAGTTCTGGTCCTGGGTGGGGGAATTGGGTCTGGTTCTGGTACTGGGTGGGGATTTGGCCCAGTTGAGAATTGGGCCCAGGTCTGGTACTGGGTGGGGATTGGGGAGCCCAGTTCTGGTACTGGGTGGGGATTGGGCCCGGTTCTGGTACTGGGTGGGAATTGGGGGAGCCCAGTTCTGGTACTGGGTGGGGATTGGGCCCAGTGCTGGGACTGGGTGGGGATTGGGCCAGTTCTGGGTACTGGGTGGGGACTGGGCCCAGTGCTGGTACTGGGTGGGAATTGGGCCCAGTTCTGGTACTGGGTGGGGACTGGGCCCAGTGCTGGTACTGGGTGGGAATTGGGCCCAGTGCTGGTACTGGGTGGGGATTGGGCCCAGTTCTGGTACTGGGGTGAGGATTGGGCCCAAGTGGGAATTGGGCCCAGTTCTGGTACTGGGAGGGGATTGGGCCCAGTTCTGGCACTGGGTGAGGATTGGGCCCGGTTCCGGGGCGGGGAATGGATTGGGTCTGGTTCTGGTCTTGGGTGGGAATTGGGCCCAGTGCTGGTACTGGGTGGGGACTGGCCCAGTAGTGGTACTGGGTGGGAATTGGGCCCAGTTCTGGTACTGGTTGGGGATTGGGCCCAGTTCTGGTACTGGGTGGGAATTGGGCCCAGTTCTGGTACTGGTTGGGGATTGGGCCCAGTTCTGGTACTGGGAGGGGATTGGGGCCCAAGTGGGAATTGGGCCCAGTGCTGGTACTGGTTGGGGATTGGGCCAGTTCTGGTACTGGGTGGGGATTGGGTCTGGTTCTGGGGCTGGGAGGGAATTGGGCCCAGATGGGGATTGGGCCAGTTCTGGTCCTGGGTGGGAATTGGGCCCAGTGCTGGGACTCGAGTGGGAATTGGGGGTTCCAGTTCTGGTACTGGAGGGGATTGGGCCCAGTGCTGGTACTGCGGTGGGATTGGGCCCAGTGCTGGTACTGGGTGGGGATTGGGCCCAGTTCTGGGGCTGGGAGTGGATTTGGTCTGGTTCTGGTCCTGGGTGGGAATTGGGCCCAGGTGGGGATTGGGCCCAGTGCTGGTCCTGGGTGGGGATTGGGCCCAGGTGGGGATTGGCCCAGTTTGGGTACTGGGCGGGGACTGGGGGGCCTGGTTCTGGTCCTGGGTGGGGATTTGGGCCCAGTTCTGGTCCTGGGTGGGGAATTGGGTCTGGTTCTGGTACTGGGTGGGGATTTGGCCAGTTGAGAATTGGGCCCAGGTCTGGTACTGGGTGGGGATTGGGGAGCCCAGTTCTGGTACTGGGTGGGGATTGGGCCCGGTTCTGGTACTGGGTGGGAATTGGGGAGCCCAGTTCTGGTACTGGGTGGGGGATTGGGCCCAGTGCTGGGACTGGGTGGGGATTGGGCCCAGTTCTGGTACTGGGTGGGGACTGGGCCCAGTGCTGGGTACTGGGTGGGAATTGGGCCCAGTTCTGGTACTGGGTGGGGACTGGGCCCGAGTGCTGGTACTGGGTGGAATTGGGCCCAGTGCTGGTACTGGGTGGGGATTGGGCCCAGTTCTGGTACTGGGTGAGGATTGGGCCCAAGTGGGAATTTGGCCCAGTTCTGGTACTGGGAGGGGATTGGGCCCAAGTGGGGATTGGGCCCGGTTCTGGCACTGGGTGAGGATTGGGCCCGGTTCCGGGGCGGGGAATGGATTGGGTCTGGTTCTGGTCTTGGGTGGGAATTGGGCCCAGTGCTGGTACTGGGTGGGGGACTGGGCCCAGTAGTGGTACTGGGTGAGGATTGGGCCCAAGTGAGAATTGGGCCCAGTTCTGGTACTGGTTGGGGATTGGGCCCAGTTCTGGTACTGGGGTGAGGATTGGGCCCAAGTGGGGAATTTGGCCCAGTTCTGGTACTGGTTGGGGATTGGGCCCAGTTCTGGTACTGGGTGGGAATTGGGCCCAGTTCTGGTACTGGTTGGGATTGGGCCCAGTTCTGGTACTGGGAGGGGATTGGGCCCAGGTGGGAATTGGGCCCAGTGCTGGGTACTGGTTGGGGATTGGGCCCAGTTCTGGTACTGGGTGGGGATTGGTCTGGTTCTGGGCTGGGAGGGAATTGGGCCCAGATGGGGATTGGGCCCAGTTCTGGTCCTGGGTGGGAATTGGGCCCAGTGCTGGGACTGGGGTGGGAATTGGGCCCTAGTGCTGGTACTGGGTGGGGACTGGCCCGGTTCTGGGGCTGGGAGTGGATTTGGTCTGGTTCTGGTCCTGGGTGGGGATTGGGGCCCAGGTGGGGATTGGGCCCAGTGCTGGTACCTGGGTGGGAATTGGGGAGCCCAGTTCTGGTACTGGGTGGGGATTGGGCCCAGTGCTGGTAATGGGAGTGGATTGGGGCCCAGTTCTGGTACTGGGAGGGGATTGGGCCCAGTTTCCTGGGGCTGGGGGTGTCCTGGGGGGTGTCACCCATAATTTGGGGGGGTGTCCTATGCCCTGTGGTGCTCACTGGGTCTTGGGGGGGGGGCACCTTTGGTGCTGGGGGGGGGTTCCTGTGCGCTGGTTGGGCACCTGGGGCTGGGGGGTCCCTGGGGCTGGGGGCATCCTGGGGGTCTCCCTGGGTGTTGGGGGTGTCCTGGCTGCTTGGGGGTGTCCTGAGGGGTGTCACCCATAATTTGGGGGGGTGCCCTGTGGTGCTCACTGAGTCTGGGGGCGGGGGGGGGCACCTTTGGGTGCTGGGGGGGTCCCTGAGTGCTGGTTGGGCACCTGAGGCTGGGGGGGTCATGGGGCTGTCCCTGGGTGTTGGGGGTGTCCTGCTGCTTGGGGGTGTCCTGGGGGGTGTCACCCATAATTTGGGGGGGGTGTCCTATGTCCTGTGGTGCTCACTGAGTCTGGGGGGGGACACCTTTGGGTGCTGGGGGGGGTCCCTGAGTGCTGGGTTGTCCCTGGGGCTGGGGGGGTCCTGGGGGGGTCCCTGGGTTTTGGGGGTGTCCTGGCTGCTTGGGGGTGTCCTGAGGGGTGTCACCCATAATTTGGGGGGGTGCCCTGTGGTGCTCACTGAGTCTGGGGGCGGGGGGGGGCACCTTTGGGTGCTGGGGGGTCCCTGAGTGCTGGTTGGGCTCCTGGGGCTGGGGGGTCCCTGGGGCTGGGGGCATCCTGGGGGGTCTCCCTGGGTGTTGGGGGTGTCCTGGCTGCTTGGGGGTGTCCTGGGGGTGTCACCCATAATTTGGGGGGTGTCCTATGCCCTGTGGTGCTCACTGAGTCTGAGGGGGGGCACCTTTGGGTGCTGGGGGGTCCTGTGCGCTGGTTGGGCACCTGGGGCTGGGGGGGTCCAGGGGCTGAGGGGGTCCTGGGGGGTGTCCTGGCTGCTTGGGGGTGTCTGAGGGGTCACC
>JAJHSY010000050.1:42500-50146 GCA_020800305.1 Porphyrio hochstetteri | reverse complement strand
TAACCCTAACCCTAACCCTAACCCTAACCCTAACCCTAACCCTAACCCTAACCCTAACCCTAACCCTAACCCTAACCCTAACCCTAACCCTAACCCTAACCCTAACCCTAACCCTAACCCTAACCCTAACCCTAACCCTAACCCTAACCCTAACCCTAACCCTAACCCTAACCCTAACCCTAACCCTAACCCTAACCCTAACCCTAACCCTAACCCTAACCCTAACCCTAACCCTAACCCTAACCCTAACCCTAACCCTAACCCTAACCCTAACCCTAACCCTAACCCTAACCCTAACCCTAACCCTAACCCTAACCCTAACCCTAACCCTAACCCTAACCCTAACCCTAACCCTAACCCTAACCCTAACCCTAACCCTAACCCTAACCCTAACCCTAACCCTAACCCTAACCCTAACCCTAACCCTAACCCTAACCCTAACCCTAACCCTAACCCTAACCCTAACCCTAACCCTAACCCTAACCCTAACCCTAACCCTAACCCTAACCCTAACCCTAACCCTAACCCTAACCCTAACCCTAACCCTAACCCTAACCCTAACCCTAACCCTAACCCTAACCCTAACCCTAACCCTAACCCTAACCCTAACCCTAACCCTAACCCTAACCCTAACCCTAACCCTAACCCTAACCCTAACCCTAACCCTAACCCTAACCCTAACCCTAACCCTAACCCTAACCCTAACCCTAACCCTAACCCTAACCCTAACCCTAACCCTAACCCTAACCCTAACCCTAACCCTAACCCTAACCCTAACCCTAACCCTAACCCTAACCCTAACCCTAACCCTAACCCTAACCCTAACCCTAACCCTAACCCTAACCCTAACCCTAACCCTAACCCTAACCCTAACCCTAACCCTAACCCTAACCCTAACCCTAACCCTAACCCTAACCCTAACCCTAACCCTAACCCTAACCCTAACCCTAACCCTAACCCTAACCCTAACCCTAACCCTAACCCTAACCCTAACCCTAACCCTAACCCTAACCCTAACCCTAACCCTAACCCTAACCCTAACCCTAACCCTAACCCTAACCCTAACCCTAACCCTAACCCTAACCCTAACCCTAACCCTAACCCTAACCCTAACCCTAACCCTAACCCTAACCCTAACCCTAACCCTAACCCTAACCCTAACCCTAACCCTAACCCTAACCCTAACCCTAACCCTAACCCTAACCCTAACCCTAACCCTAACCCTAACCCTAACCCTAACCCTAACCCTAACCCTAACCCTAACCCTAACCCTAACCCTAACCCTAACCCTAACCCTAACCCTAACCCTAACCCTAACCCTAACCCTAACCCTAACCCTAACCCTAACCCTAACCCTAACCCTAACCCTAACCCTAACCCTAACCCTAACCCTAACCCTAACCCTAACCCTAACCCTAACCCTAACCCTAACCCTAACCCTAACCCTAACCCTAACCCTAACCCTAACCCTAACCCTAACCCTAACCCTAACCCTAACCCTAACCCTAACCCTAACCCTAACCCTAACCCTAACCCTAACCCTAACCCTAACCCTAACCCTAACCCTAACCCTAACCCTAACCCTAACCCTAACCCTAACCCTAACCCTAACCCTAACCCTAACCCTAACCCTAACCCTAACCCTAACCCTAACCCTAACCCTAACCCTAACCCTAACCCTAACCCTAACCCTAACCCTAACCCTAACCCTAACCCTAACCCTAACCCTAACCCTAACCCTAACCCTAACCCTAACCCTAACCCTAACCCTAACCCTAACCCTAACCCTAACCCTAACCCTAACCCTAACCCTAACCCTAACCCTAACCCTAACCCTAACCCTAACCCTAACCCTAACCCTAACCCTAACCCTAACCCTAACCCTAACCCTAACCCTAACCCTAACCCTAACCCTAACCCTAACCCTAACCCTAACCCTAACCCTAACCCTAACCCTAACCCTAACCCTAACCCTAACCCTAACCCTAACCCTAACCCTAACCCTAACCCTAACCCTAACCCTAACCCTAACCCTAACCCTAACCCTAACCCTAACCCTAACCCTAACCCTAACCCTAACCCTAACCCTAACCCTAACCCTAACCCTAACCCTAACCCTAACCCTAACCCTAACCCTAACCCTAACCCTAACCCTAACCCTAACCCTAACCCTAACCCTAACCCTAACCCTAACCCTAACCCTAACCCTAACCCTAACCCTAACCCTAACCCTAACCCTAACCCTAACCCTAACCCTAACCCTAACCCTAACCCTAACCCTAACCCTAACCCTAACCCTAACCCTAACCCTAACCCTAACCCTAACCCTAACCCTAACCCTAACCCTAACCCTAACCCTAACCCTAACCCTAACCCTAACCCTAACCCTAACCCTAACCCTAACCCTAACCCTAACCCTAACCCTAACCCTAACCCTAACCCTAACCCTAACCCTAACCCTAACCCTAACCCTAACCCTAACCCTAACCCTAACCCTAACCCTAACCCTAACCCTAACCCTAACCCTAACCCTAACCCTAACCCTAACCCTAACCCTAACCCTAACCCTAACCCTAACCCTAACCCTAACCCTAACCCTAACCCTAACCCTAACCCTAACCCTAACCCTAACCCTAACCCTAACCCTAACCCTAACCCTAACCCTAACCCTAACCCTAACCCTAACCCTAACCCTAACCCTAACCCTAACCCTAACCCTAACCCTAACCCTAACCCTAACCCTAACCCTAACCCTAACCCTAACCCTAACCCTAACCCTAACCCTAACCCTAACCCTAACCCTAACCCTAACCCTAACCCTAACCCTAACCCTAACCCTAACCCTAACCCTAACCCTAACCCTAACCCTAACCCTAACCCTAACCCTAACCCTAACCCTAACCCTAACCCTAACCCTAACCCTAACCCTAACCCTAACCCTAACCCTAACCCTAACCCTAACCCTAACCCTAACCCTAACCCTAACCCTAACCCTAACCCTAACCCTAACCCTAACCCTAACCCTAACCCTAACCCTAACCCTAACCCTAACCCTAACCCTAACCCTAACCCTAACCCTAACCCTAACCCTAACCCTAACCCTAACCCTAACCCTAACCCTAACCCTAACCCTAACCCTAACCCTAACCCTAACCCTAACCCTAACCCTAACCCTAACCCTAACCCTAACCCTAACCCTAACCCTAACCCTAACCCTAACCCTAACCCTAACCCTAACCCTAACCCTAACCCTAACCCTAACCCTAACCCTAACCCTAACCCTAACCCTAACCCTAACCCTAACCCTAACCCTAACCCTAACCCTAACCCTAACCCTAACCCTAACCCTAACCCTAACCCTAACCCTAACCCTAACCCTAACCCTAACCCTAACCCTAACCCTAACCCTAACCCTAACCCTAACCCTAACCCTAACCCTAACCCTAACCCTAACCCTAACCCTAACCCTAACCCTAACCCTAACCCTAACCCTAACCCTAACCCTAACCCTAACCCTAACCCTAACCCTAACCCTAACCCTAACCCTAACCCTAACCCTAACCCTAACCCTAACCCTAACCCTAACCCTAACCCTAACCCTAACCCTAACCCTAACCCTAACCCTAACCCTAACCCTAACCCTAACCCTAACCCTAACCCTAACCCTAACCCTAACCCTAACCCTAACCCTAACCCTAACCCTAACCCTAACCCTAACCCTAACCCTAACCCTAACCCTAACCCTAACCCTAACCCTAACCCTAACCCTAACCCTAACCCTAACCCTAACCCTAACCCTAACCCTAACCCTAACCCTAACCCTAACCCTAACCCTAACCCTAACCCTAACCCTAACCCTAACCCTAACCCTAACCCTAACCCTAACCCTAACCCTAACCCTAACCCTAACCCTAACCCTAACCCTAACCCTAACCCTAACCCTAACCCTAACCCTAACCCTAACCCTAACCCTAACCCTAACCCTAACCCTAACCCTAACCCTAACCCTAACCCTAACCCTAACCCTAACCCTAACCCTAACCCTAACCCTAACCCTAACCCTAACCCTAACCCTAACCCTAACCCTAACCCTAACCCTAACCCTAACCCTAACCCTAACCCTAACCCTAACCCTAACCCTAACCCTAACCCTAACCCTAACCCTAACCCTAACCCTAACCCTAACCCTAACCCTAACCCTAACCCTAACCCTAACCCTAACCCTAACCCTAACCCTAACCCTAACCCTAACCCTAACCCTAACCCTAACCCTAACCCTAACCCTAACCCTAACCCTAACCCTAACCCTAACCCTAACCCTAACCCTAACCCTAACCCTAACCCTAACCCTAACCCTAACCCTAACCCTAACCCTAACCCTAACCCTAACCCTAACCCTAACCCTAACCCTAACCCTAACCCTAACCCTAACCCTAACCCTAACCCTAACCCTAACCCTAACCCTAACCCTAACCCTAACCCTAACCCTAACCCTAACCCTAACCCTAACCCTAACCCTAACCCTAACCCTAACCCTAACCCTAACCCTAACCCTAACCCTAACCCTAACCCTAACCCTAACCCTAACCCTAACCCTAACCCTAACCCTAACCCTAACCCTAACCCTAACCCTAACCCTAACCCTAACCCTAACCCTAACCCTAACCCTAACCCTAACCCTAACCCTAACCCTAACCCTAACCCTAACCCTAACCCTAACCCTAACCCTAACCCTAACCCTAACCCTAACCCTAACCCTAACCCTAACCCTAACCCTAACCCTAACCCTAACCCTAACCCTAACCCTAACCCTAACCCTAACCCTAACCCTAACCCTAACCCTAACCCTAACCCTAACCCTAACCCTAACCCTAACCCTAACCCTAACCCTAACCCTAACCCTAACCCTAACCCTAACCCTAACCCTAACCCTAACCCTAACCCTAACCCTAACCCTAACCCTAACCCTAACCCTAACCCTAACCCTAACCCTAACCCTAACCCTAACCCTAACCCTAACCCTAACCCTAACCCTAACCCTAACCCTAACCCTAACCCTAACCCTAACCCTAACCCTAACCCTAACCCTAACCCTAACCCTAACCCTAACCCTAACCCTAACCCTAACCCTAACCCTAACCCTAACCCTAACCCTAACCCTAACCCTAACCCTAACCCTAACCCTAACCCTAACCCTAACCCTAACCCTAACCCTAACCCTAACCCTAACCCTAACCCTAACCCTAACCCTAACCCTAACCCTAACCCTAACCCTAACCCTAACCCTAACCCTAACCCTAACCCTAACCCTAACCCTAACCCTAACCCTAACCCTAACCCTAACCCTAACCCTAACCCTAACCCTAACCCTAACCCTAACCCTAACCCTAACCCTAACCCTAACCCTAACCCTAACCCTAACCCTAACCCTAACCCTAACCCTAACCCTAACCCTAACCCTAACCCTAACCCTAACCCTAACCCTAACCCTAACCCTAACCCTAACCCTAACCCTAACCCTAACCCTAACCCTAACCCTAACCCTAACCCTAACCCTAACCCTAACCCTAACCCTAACCCTAACCCTAACCCTAACCCTAACCCTAACCCTAACCCTAACCCTAACCCTAACCCTAACCCTAACCCTAACCCTAACCCTAACCCTAACCCTAACCCTAACCCTAACCCTAACCCTAACCCTAACCCTAACCCTAACCCTAACCCTAACCCTAACCCTAACCCTAACCCTAACCCTAACCCTAACCCTAACCCTAACCCTAACCCTAACCCTAACCCTAACCCTAACCCTAACCCTAACCCTAACCCTAACCCTAACCCTAACCCTAACCCTAACCCTAACCCTAACCCTAACCCTAACCCTAACCCTAACCCTAACCCTAACCCTAACCCTAACCCTAACCCTAACCCTAACCCTAACCCTAACCCTAACCCTAACCCTAACCCTAACCCTAACCCTAACCCTAACCCTAACCCTAACCCTAACCCTAACCCTAACCCTAACCCTAACCCTAACCCTAACCCTAACCCTAACCCTAACCCTAACCCTAACCCTAACCCTAACCCTAACCCTAACCCTAACCCTAACCCTAACCCTAACCCTAACCCTAACCCTAACCCTAACCCTAACCCTAACCCTAACCCTAACCCTAACCCTAACCCTAACCCTAACCCTAACCCTAACCCTAACCCTAACCCTAACCCTAACCCTAACCCTAACCCTAACCCTAACCCTAACCCTAACCCTAACCCTAACCCTAACCCTAACCCTAACCCTAACCCTAACCCTAACCCTAACCCTAACCCTAACCCTAACCCTAACCCTAACCCTAACCCTAACCCTAACCCTAACCCTAACCCTAACCCTAACCCTAACCCTAACCCTAACCCTAACCCTAACCCTAACCCTAACCCTAACCCTAACCCTAACCCTAACCCTAACCCTAACCCTAACCCTAACCCTAACCCTAACCCTAACCCTAACCCTAACCCTAACCCTAACCCTAACCCTAACCCTAACCCTAACCCTAACCCTAACCCTAACCCTAACCCTAACCCTAACCCTAACCCTAACCCTAACCCTAACCCTAACCCTAACCCTAACCCTAACCCTAACCCTAACCCTAACCCTAACCCTAACCCTAACCCTAACCCTAACCCTAACCCTAACCCTAACCCTAACCCTAACCCTAACCCTAACCCTAACCCTAACCCTAACCCTAACCCTAACCCTAACCCTAACCCTAACCCTAACCCTAACCCTAACCCTAACCCTAACCCTAACCCTAACCCTAACCCTAACCCTAACCCTAACCCTAACCCTAACCCTAACCCTAACCCTAACCCTAACCCTAACCCTAACC
Source organism: Porphyrio hochstetteri (assembly GCA_020800305.1). Taxonomy (NCBI): domain Eukaryota; kingdom Metazoa; phylum Chordata; class Aves; order Gruiformes; family Rallidae; genus Porphyrio; species Porphyrio hochstetteri. The sequence goes on along the minus strand of JAJHSY010000050.1, from coordinate 43,265 downwards.
CTAACCCTAACCCTAACCCTAACCCTAACCCTAACCCTAACCCTAACCCTAACCCTAACCCTAACCCTAACCCTAACCCTAACCCTAACCCTAACCCTAACCCTAACCCTAACCCTAACCCTAACCCTAACCCTAACCCTAACCCTAACCCTAACCCTAACCCTAACCCTAACCCTAACCCTAACCCTAACCCTAACCCTAACCCTAACCCTAACCCTAACCCTAACCCTAACCCTAACCCTAACCCTAACCCTAACCCTAACCCTAACCCTAACCCTAACCCTAACCCTAACCCTAACCCTAACCCTAACCCTAACCCTAACCCTAACCCTAACCCTAACCCTAACCCTAACCCTAACCCTAACCCTAACCCTAACCCTAACCCTAACCCTAACCCTAACCCTAACCCTAACCCTAACCCTAACCCTAACCCTAACCCTAACCCTAACCCTAACCCTAACCCTAACCCTAACCCTAACCCTAACCCTAACCCTAACCCTAACCCTAACCCTAACCCTAACCCTAACCCTAACCCTAACCCTAACCCTAACCCTAACCCTAACCCTAACCCTAACCCTAACCCTAACCCTAACCCTAACCCTAACCCTAACCCTAACCCTAACCCTAACCCTAACCCTAACCCTAACCCTAACCCTAACCCTAACCCTAACCCTAACCCTAACCCTAACCCTAACCCTAACCCTAACCCTAACCCTAACCCTAACCCTAACCCTAACCCTAACCCTAACCCTAACCCTAACCCTA
>JAJHSY010000050.1:0-37500 GCA_020800305.1 Porphyrio hochstetteri | reverse complement strand
CAAGCAGCACTTAACATCCCAGGGCTCAGGCCTTTCCTTTGCCCAGGAACCCTCCTCATACCTCTAAAAATGCCTCTCTCGGCCGGAGCAGAATTCTATGCCAAAAATGCCAAACGTCCAGCAATAGCGCCCAAACCAAAGGAGCCAGCACTGAAACACATAGCTGGCCTGAAACCTCCCCTGGAAGCCCACAAGCAGCACTTAACATCCCAGGGCTCAGGCCTTTCCTTTGCCCAGGATCCCTCTTCATACCTCTAAAAATGTCTCCCTTGGCAGGAGCAGAATTCTATGCCAAAAATGCCAAACGTCCAGCAATAGCGCCCAAACCAAAGGAGCCAGCACTGAAACACATAGCTGGCCTGAAACCTCCCCTGGAAGCCCACAAGCAGCACTTAACATCCCAGGGCTCAGGCCTTTCCTTTGTCCGGGAGCCCTCCTCATACCTTAAAATTGATGCTCTCGGCCGGAGCAGAATTCTATACCAAAAATGACAAACGTCCAGCAATAGCGCCCAAAGCAAAGGAGCCAGCACTGAAACACATAGCTGGCCTGAAACCTCCCCTGGAAGCCCACAAGCAGCACTTAACATCCCAGGGCTCAGGCCTTTCCTTTGCCCAGGAACCCTCTTCATACCTCTAAAAATGCCTCTCTCGGCCGGAGCAGAATTCAATGCCAAAAATGCCAAACGTCCAGCAATAGCGCCCAAACCAAAGGAGCCAGCACTGAAACACATAGCAGGCCTGAATCCTCCCCTGGAAGCCCACAAGCAGCACTTAACATCCCAGGGCTCAGGCCTTTCCTTTGCCCAGGAACCCTCCTCATACCTCTAAAAATGTCGCTCTCGGCCGGAGCAGAATTCTATGCCAAAAATGCCAAACGTCCAGCAATAGCGCCCAAACCAAAGGAGCCAGCACTGAAACACATAGCTGGCCTGAAACCTCCCCTGGAAGCCCACAAGCAGCAATTAACATCCCAGGGCTCAGGCCTTTCCTTTGCCCAGGAACACTCCTCATACCTCTAAAAATGCCTCTCTCGGCCGGAGCAGAATTCTATGCCAAAAATGCCAAACGTCCAGCAATAGCGCCCAAACCAAAGGAGCCAGCACTGAAACACATAGCTGGCCTGAAACCTCCCCTGGAAGCCCACAAGCAGCACTTAACATCCCAGGGCTCAGGCCTTTCCGTAGTCCGGGAGCCCTCGTCATACCTTAAAATTGATGCTCTCGGCCGGAGCAGAATTCTATACCAAAAATGCCAAACGTCCAGCAATAGGGCCCAAACCAAAGGAGCCAGCACTGAAACACATAGCTGGCCTGAAACCTCCCCTGGAAGCCCACAAGCAGCACTTAACATCCCAGGGCTCAGGCCTTTCCTTTGCCCAGGAACCCTCCTCATACTTCTAAAAATGCCTCTCTCGGCCGGAGCAGAATTCTATGCCAAAAATGCCAAACGTCCAGCAATAGCGACCAAACAAAAGGAGCCAGCACTGAAACACATAGCTGGCCTGAAACCTCCCCTGGAAGCCCACAAGCAGCACTTAACATCCCAGGGCTCAGGCCTTTCCTTTGCCCAGGAACCCTCCTCATACCTCTAAAAATGCCTCTCTCGGCCGGAGAAGAATTCTATGCCAAAAATGCCAAACGTCCAGCAATAGCACCCAAACCAAAGGAGCCAGCACTGAAACACATAGCTGGCCTGAAACCTCCCCTGGAAGCCCACAAGCAGCACTTAACATCCCAGGGCTCAGGCCTTTCCTTTGCCCAGGAACCCTCTTCATACTTCTAAAAATGCCTCTCTCGGCCGGAGCAGAATTCTATGCCAAAAATGCCAAACGTCCAGCAATAGGGCCCAAACCAAAGGAGCCAGCACTGAAACACATAGCTGGCCTGAAACCTCCCCTGGAAGCCCACAAGCAGCACTTAACATCCCAGGGCTCAGGCCTTTCCTTTGCCCGGGAGCCCTCCTCATACCATAAAATTGATGCTCTCGGCCGGAGCAGAATTCTAAGCCAAAAATGCCAAACGTCCAGCAATAGCACCCAAACCAAAGGAGCCAGCACTGAAACACATATCTGGCCTGAAACCTCCCCTGGAAGCCCACAAGCAGCACTTAACATCCCAGGGCTCAGGCCTTTCCTTTGCCCAGGAACCCTCCTCATACCTCTAAAAATGCCTCTCTCGGCCGGAGCAGAATTCTATGCCAAAAATGCCAAACGTCCAGCAATAGCGCCCAAACCAAAGGAGCCAGCACTGAAACACATAGCTGGCCTGAAACCTCCCCTGGAAGCCCACAAGCAGCACTTAACATCCCAGGGCTCAGGCCTTTCCTTTGCCCGGGATCCCTCCTCATACCTTAAAATTGATGCTCTCGGCCGGAGCAGAATTCTATACCAAAAATGCCAAACGTCCAGCAATAGCGCCCAAACCAAAGGAGCCAGCACTGAAACACATAGCTGGCCTGAAACCTCCCCTGGAAGCCCACAAGCAGCACTTAACATCCCAGGGCTCAGGCCTTTCTTTTGCCCGGGAACCCTCCTAATACCTCTAAAAATGCTGCTTACAGCCGGAGCAGAATTCTATGCAAAAATGCCAAACGTCCAGCAATAGCGCCCAAACCAAAGGAGCCAGCACTGAAACACATAGCTGGCCTGAAACCTCCCCTGGAAGCCAACAAGCAGCACTTAACTTCCCAGGGCTCAGGCCTTTCCTTTGCCCAGGAACCCTCCTCATACCTCTAAAAATGCCTCTCTCGGCCGGAGCAGAATTCTATGCCAAAAATGCCAAACGTGCAGCAATAGCGCCCAAACCAAAGGAGTCAGCACTGAAACACATAGCTGGCCTGAAACCTCCCCTGGAAGCCCACAAGCAGCACTTAACATCCCAGGGCTCAGGCCTTTCTTTTGCCCGGGAACCCTCCTAATACCTCTAAAAATGCTGCTTACAGCCGGAGCAGAATTCTATGCAAAAATGCCAAACGTCCAGCAATAGCGCCCAAACCAAAGGAGCCAGCACTGAAACACATAGCTGGCCTGAAACCTCCCCTGGAAGCCCACAAGCAGCACTTAACATCCCAGGGCTCAGGCCTTTCCTTTGCCCAGGAACCCTCTTCATACCTCTAAAAATTCCTCCCTCGGCCGGAGCAGAATTCTATGCCAAAAATGCCAAACGTCCAGCAATAGCGCCCAAACCAAAGGAGCCAGCACTGAAACACATAGCTGGCCTGAAACCTCCCCTGGAAGCCCACAAGCAGCACTTAACATCCCAGGGCTCAGGCCTTTCCTCTGCCCGGGAGCCATCCTCAAACCTTAAAATTGCTGCTCTCGGCCGGAGCAGAATTCTATGCCAAAAATGCCAAACGTCAAGCAATAGCGCCCAAACGAAAGGAGCCAGCACTGAAACACATAGCTGGCCTGAAACCTCCCCTGGAAGCCCACAAGCAGCACTTAACATCCCAGGGCTCAGGCCTTTCCTTTGCCCAGGAACCCTCTTCATACCTCTAAAAATGCCTCTCTCGGCCGGAGCAGAATTCTATGCCAAAAATGCCAAACGTCCAGCAATAGCGCCCAAACCAAAGGAGCCAGCACTGAAACACATAGCTGGCCTGAAACCTCCCCTGGAACCCCACAAGCAGCACTTAACATCCCAGGGCTCAGGCCTTTCCTCTGCCCGGGAGCCATCCTCAAACCTTAAAATTGCTGCTCTCGGCCGGAGCAGAATTCTATGCCAAAAATGCCAAACGTCAAGCAATAGCGCCCAAACCAAAGGAGCCAGCACTGAAACACATAGCTGGCCTGAAACCTCCCCTGGAAGCCCACAAGCAGCACTTAACATCCCAGGGCTCAGGCCTTTCCTTTGCCCAGGAACCCTCTTCATACCTCTAAAAATGCCTCTCTCGGCCGGAGCAGAATTCTATGCCAAAAATGCCAAACGTCCAGCAATAGCGCCCAAACCAAAGGAGCCAGCACTGAAACACATAGCTGGCCTGAAACCTCCCCTGGAAGCCCACAAGCAGCACTTAACATCCCAGGGCTCAGGCCTTTCCTTTGCCCAGGAACCCTCCTCATACCTCTAGAAATGCCTCTCTCGGCCGGAGCAGAATTCTATGCCAAAAATGCCAAACGTCCAGCAATAGCGCCCAAACCAAAGGAGCCAGCACTGAAACACATAGCTGGCCTGAAACCTCCCCTGGAAGCCCACAAGCAGCACTTAACATCCCAGGGCTCAGGCCTTTCCTTAGTCCGGGAGCCCTCCTCATACCTTAAAATTGATGCTCTCGGCCGGAGCGGAATTCTATACCAAAAATGCCAAACGTCCAGCAATAGCACCCAAACCAAAGGAGCCAGCACTGAAACACATAGCTGGCCTGAAACCTCCCCTGGAAGCCCACAAGCAGCACTTAACATCCCAGGGCTCAGGCCTTTCCTTTGCCCAGGAACCCTCTTCATACCTCTAAAAATGCCCCTCTCGGCCGGAGCAGAATTCTATGCCAAAAATGCCAAACGTCCAGCAATAGCGCCCAAACCAAAGGAGCCAGCACTGAAACACATAGCTGGCCTGAAACCTCCCCTGGAAGCCAACAAGCAGCACTTAACTTCCCAGGGCTCAGGCCTTTCCTTTGCCCAGGAACCCTCCTCATACCTCTAAAAATGCCTCTCTCGGCCGGAGCAGAATTCTATGCCAAAAATGCCAAACGTCCAGCAATAGCGCCCAAACCAAAGGAGCCAGCACTGAAACACATAGCTGGCCTGAAACCTCCCCTGGAAGCCCACAAGCAGCACTTAACATCCCAGGGCTCAGGCCTTTCTTTTGCCCGGGAACCCTCCTAATACCTCTAAAAATGCTGCTTACAGCCGGAGCAGAATTCTATGCAAAAATGCCAAACGTCCAGCAATAGCGCCCAAACCAAAGGAGCCAGCACTGAAACACATAGCTGGCCTGAAACCTCCCCTGGAAGCCCACAAGCAGCACTTAACTTCCCAGGGCTCAGGCCTTTCCTTTGCCCAGGAACCCTCCTCATACCTCTAAAAATGCCTCTCTCGGCCGGAGCAGAATTCTATGCCAAAAATGCCAAACGTCCAGCAATAGCGCCCAAACCAAAGGAGCCAGCACTGAAACACATAGCTGGCCTGAAACCTCCCCTGGAAGCCCACAAGCAGCACTTAACATCCCAGGGCTCAGGCCTTTCTTTTACCCGGGAACCCTCCTAATACCTCTAAAAATGCTGCTTACAGCCGGAGCAGAATTCTATGCAAAAATGCCAAACGTCCAGCAATAGCGCCCAAACCAAAGGAGCCAGCACTGAAACACATAGCTGGCCTGAAACCTCCCCTGGAAGCCCACAAGCAGCACTTAACATCCCAGGGCTCAGGCCTTTCCTTTGCCCAGGAACCCTCTTCATACCTCTAAAAATTCCTCCCTCGGCCGGAGCAGAATTCTATGCCAAAAATGCCAAACGTCCAGCAATAGCGCCCAAACCAAAGGAGCCAGCACTGAAACACATAGCTGGCCTGAAACCTCCCCTGGAAGCCCACAAGCAGCACTTAACATCCCAGGGCTCAGGCCTTTCCTCTGCCCGGGAGCCATCCTCAAACCTTAAAATTGCTGCTCTCGGCCGGAGCAGAATTCTATGCCAAAAATGCCAAACGTCAAGCAATAGCGCCCAAACCAAAGGAGCCAGCACTGAAACACATAGCTGGCCTGAAACCTCCCCTGGAAGCCCACAAGCAGCACTTAACATCCCAGGGCTCAGGCCTTTCCTTTGCCCAGGAACCCTCTTCATACCTCTAAAAATGCCTCTCTCGGCCGGAGCAGAATTCTATGCCAAAAATGCCAAACGTCCAGCAATAGCGCCCAAACCAAAGGAGCCAGCACTGAAACACATAGCTGGCCTGAAACCTCCCCTGGAAGCCCACAAGCAGCACTTAACATCCCAGGGCTCAGGCCTTTCCTCTGCCCGGGAGCCATCCTCAAACCTTAAAATTGCTGCTCTCAGCCGGAGCAGAATTCTATGCCAAAAATGCCAAACGTCAAGCAATAGCGCCCAAACCAAAGGAGCCAGCACTGAAACACATAGCTGGCCTGAAACCTCCCCTGGAAGCCCACAAGCAGCACTTAACATCCCAGGGCTCAGGCCTTTCCTTTGCCCAGGAACCCTCTTCATACCTCTAAAAATGCCTCTCTCGGCCGGAGCAGAATTCTATGCCAAAAATGCCAAACGTCCAGCAATAGCGCCCAAACCAAAGGAGTCAGCACTGAAACACATAGCTGGCCTGAAACCTCCCCTGGAAGCCCACAAGCAGCACTTAACATCCCAGGGCTCAGGCCTTTCCTTTGCCCAGGAACACTCCTCATACTTCTAAAAATGCCTCTCTCGGCCGGAGCAGAATTCTATGCCAAAAATGCCAAACGTCCAGCAATAGCGCCCAAACCAAAGGAGCCAGCACTGAAACACATAGCTGGCCTGAAACCTCCCCTGGAAGCCCACAAGCAGCACTTAACATCCCAGGGCTCAGGCCTTTCCTTAGTCCGGGAGCCCTCCTCATACCTTAAAATTGATGCTCTCGGCCGGAGCAGAATTCTATACCAAAAATGCCAAACGTCCAGCAATAGCACCCAAACCAAAGGAGCCAGCACTGAAACACATAGCTGGCCTGAAACCTCCCCTGGAAGCCCACAAGCAGCACTTAACATCCCAGGGCTCAGGCCTTTCCTTTGCCCAGGAACCCTCTTCATACCTCTAAAAATGCCTCTCTCGGCCGGAGCAGAATTCTATGCCAAAAATGCCAAACGTCCAGCAATAGCGCCCAAACCAAAGGAGCCAGCACTGAAACACATAGCTGGCCTGAAACCTCCCCTGGAAGCCCACAAGCAGCACTTAACATCCCAGGGCTCAGGCCTTTCCTCTGCCCGGGAGCCATCCTCAAACCTTAAAATTGCTGCTCTCGGCCGGAGCAGAATTCTATGCCAAAAATGCCAAACGTCAAGCAATAGCGCCCAAACCAAAGGAGCCAGCACTGAAACACATAGCTGGCCTGAAACCTCCCCTGGAAGCCCACAAGCAGCACTTAACATCCCAGGGCTCAGGCCTTTCCTTTGCCCAGGAACCCTCTTCATACCTCTAAAAATGCCTCTCTCGGCCGGAGCAGAATTCTATGCCAAAAATGCCAAACGTCCAGCAATAGCGCCCAAACCAAAGGAGTCAGCACTGAAACACATAGCTGGCCTGAAACCTCCCCTGGAAGCCCACAAGCAGCACTTAACATCCCAGGGCTCAGGCCTTTCCTTTGCCCAGGAACACTCCTCATACTTCTAAAAATGCCTCTCTCGGCCGGAGCAGAATTCTATGCCAAAAATGCCAAACGTCCAGCAATAGCGCCCAAACCAAAGGAGCCAGCACTGAAACACATAGCTGGCCTGAAACCTCCCCTGGAAGCCCACAAGCAGCACTTAACATCCCAGGGCTCAGGCCTTTCCTTAGTCCGGGAGCCCTCCTCATACCTTAAAATTGATGCTCTCGGCCGGAGCAGAATTCTATACCAAAAATGCCAAACGTCCAGCAATAGCACCCAAACCAAAGGAGCCAGCACTGAAACACATAGCTGGCCTGAAACCTCCCCTGGAAGCCCACAAGCAGCACTTAACATCCCAGGGCTCAGGCCTTTCCTTTGCCCAGGAACCCTCTTCATACCTCTAAAAATGCCCCTCTCGGCCGGAGCAGAATTCTATGCAAAAATGCCAAACGTCCAGCAATAGCGCCCAAACCAAAGGAGCCAGCACTGAAACACATAGCTGGCCTGAAACCTCCCCTGGAAGCCCACAAGCAGCACTTAACATCCCAGGGCTCAGGCCTTTCCTTTGCCCAGGAACCCTCTTCATACCTCTAAAAATTCCTCCCTCGGCCGGAGCAGAATTCTATGCCAAAAATGCCAAACGTCAAGCAATAGCGCCCAAACCAAAGGAGCCAGCACTGAAACACATAGCTGGCCTGAAACCTCCCCTGGAAGCCCACAAGCAGCACTTAACATCCCAGGGCTCAGGCCTTTCCTCTGCCCGGGAGCCATCCTCAAACCTTAAAATTGCTGCTCTCGGCCGGAGCAGAATTCTATGCCAAAAATGCCAAACGTCAAGCAATAGCGCCCAAACCAAAGGAGCCAGCACTGAAACACATAGCTGGCCTGAAACCTCCCCTGGAAGCCCACAAGCAGCACTTAACATCCCAGGGCTCAGGCCTTTCCTTTGCCCAGGAACCCTCTTCATACCTCTAAAAATGCCTCTCTCGGCCGGAGCAGAATTCTATGCCAAAAATGCCAAACGTCCAGCAATAGCGCCCAAACCAAAGGAGCCAGCACTGAAACACATAGCTGGCCTGAAACCTCCCCTGGAAGCCCACAAGCAGCACTTAACATCCCAGGGCTCAGGCCTTTCCTCTGCCCGGGAGCCATCCTCAAACCTTAAAATTGCTGCTCTCGGCCGGAGCAGAATTCTATGCCAAAAATGCCAAACGTCAAGCAATAGCGCCCAAACCAAAGGAGCCAGCACTGAAACACATAGCTGGCCTGAAACCTCCCCTGGAAGCCCACAAGCAGCACTTAACATCCCAGGGCTCAGGCCTTTCCTTTGCCCAGGAACCCTCTTCATACCTCTAAAAATGCCTCTCTCGGCCGGAGCAGAATTCTATGCCAAAAATGCCAAACGTCCAGCAATAGCGCCCAAACCAAAGGAGTCAGCACTGAAACACATAGCTGGCCTGAAACCTCCCCTGGAAGCCCACAAGCAGCACTTAACATCCCAGGGCTCAGGCCTTTCCTTTGCCCAGGAACACTCCTCATACTTCTAAAAATGCCTCTCTCGGCCGGAGCAGAATTCTATGCCAAAAATGCCAAACGTCCAGCAATAGCGCCCAAACCAAAGGAGCCAGCACTGAAACACATAGCTGGCCTGAAACCTCCCCTGGAAGCCCACAAGCAGCACTTAACATCCCAGGGCTCAGGCCTTTCCTTAGTCCGGGAGCCCTCCTCATACCTTAAAATTGATGCTCTCGGCCGGAGCAGAATTCTATACCAAAAATGCCAAACGTCCAGCAATAGCACCCAAACCAAAGGAGCCAGCACTGAAACACATAGCTGGCCTGAAACCTCCCCTGGAAGCCCACAAGCAGCACTTAACATCCCAGGGCTCAGGCCTTTCCTTTTCCCAGGAACCCTCTTCATACCTCTAAAAATGCCCCTCTCGGCCGGAGCAGAATTCTATGCCAAAAATGCCAAACGTCCAGCAATAGCGCCCAAACCAAAGGAGCCAGCACTGAAACACATAGCTGGCCTGAAACCTCCCCTGGAAGCCCACAAGCAGCACTTAACATCCCAGGGCTCAGGCCTTTCCTTTGCCCAGGAACCCTCCTCATACCTCTAAAAATGCCTCTCTCGGCCGGAGCAGAATTCTATGCCAAAAATGCCAAACGTCCAGCAATAGCGCCCAAACCAAAGGAGTCAGCACTGAAACACATAGCTGGCCTGAAACCTCCCCTGGAAGCCCACAAGCAGCACTTAACATCCCAGGGCTCAGGCCTTTCTTTTGCCCGGGAACCCTCCTAATACCTCTAAAAATGCTGCTTACAGCCGGAGCAGAATTCTATGCAAAAATGCCAAACGTCCAGCAATAGCGCCCAAACCAAAGGAGCCAGCACTGAAACACATAGCTGGCCTGAAACCTCCCCTGGAAGCCCACAAGCAGCACTTAACATCCCAGGGCTCAGGCCTTTCCTTTGCCCAGGAACCCTCTTCATACCTCTAAAAATTCCTCCCTCGGCCGGAGCAGAATTCTATGCCAAAAATGCCAAACGTCCAGCAATAGCGCCCAAACCAAAGGAGCCAGCACTGAAACACATAGCTGGCCTGAAACCTCCCCTGGAAGCCCACAAGCAGCACTTAACATCCCAGGGCTCAGGCCTTTCCTCTGCCCGGGAGCCATCCTCAAACCTTAAAATTGCTGCTCTCGGCCGGAGCAGAATTCTATGCCAAAAATGCCAAACGTCAAGCAATAGCGCCCAAACGAAAGGAGCCAGCACTGAAACACATAGCTGGCCTGAAACCTCCCCTGGAAGCCCACAAGCAGCACTTAACATCCCAGGGCTCAGGCCTTTCCTTTGCCCAGGAACCCTCTTCATACCTCTAAAAATGCCTCTCTCGGACGGAGCAGAATTCTATGCCAAAAATGCCAAACGTCCAGCAATAGCGCCCAAACCAAAGGAGCCAGCACTGAAACACATACCTGGACTGAAACCTCCCCTGGAAGCCCACAAGCAGCACTTAACATCCCAGGGCTCAGGCCTTTCCTCTGCCCGGGAGCCATCCTCAAACCTTAAAATTGCTGCTCTCGGCCGGAGCAGAATTCTATGCCAAAAATGCCAAACGTCAAGCAATAGCGCCCAAACCAAAGGAGCCAGCACTGAAACACATAGCTGGCCTGAAACCTCCCCTGGAAGCCCACAAGCAGCACTTAACATCCCAGGGCTCAGGCCTTTCCTTTGCCCAGGAACCCTCTTCATACCTCTAAAAATGCCTCTCTCGGCCGGAGCAGAATTCTATGCCAAAAATGCCAAACGTCCAGCAATAGCGCCCAAACCAAAGGAGCCAGCACTGAAACACATAGCTGGCCTGAAACCTCCCCTGGAAGCCCACAAGCAGCACTTAACATCCCAGGGCTCAGGCCTTTCCTTTGCCCAGGAACCCTCCTCATACCTCTAGAAATGCCTCTCTCGGCCGGAGCAGAATTCTATGCCAAAAATGCCAAACGTCCAGCAATAGCGCCCAAACCAAAGGAGCCAGCACTGAAACACATAGCTGGCCTGAAACCTCCCCTGGAAGCCCACAAGCAGCACTTAACATCCCAGGGCTCAGGCCTTTCCTTAGTCCGGGAGCCCTCCTCATACCTTAAAATTGATGCTCTCGGCCGGAGCGGAATTCTATACCAAAAATGCCAAACGTCCAGCAATAGCACCCAAACCAAAGGAGCCAGCACTGAAACACATAGCTGGCCTGAAACCTCCCCTGGAAGCCCACAAGCAGCACTTAACATCCCAGGGCTCAGGCCTTTCCTTTGCCCAGGAACCCTCTTCATACCTCTAAAAATGCCCCTCTCGGCCGGAGCAGAATTCTATGCCAAAAATGCCAAACGTCCAGCAATAGCGCCCAAACCAAAGGAGCCAGCACTGAAACACATAGCTGGCCTGAAACCTCCCCTGGAAGCCAACAAGCAGCACTTAACTTCCCAGGGCTCAGGCCTTTCCTTTGCCCAGGAACCCTCCTCATACCTCTAAAAATGCCTCTCTCGGCCGGAGCAGAATTCTATGCCAAAAATGCCAAACGTCCAGCAATAGCGCCCAAACCAAAGGAGCCAGCACTGAAACACATAGCTGGCCTGAAACCTCCCCTGGAAGCCCACAAGCAGCACTTAACATCCCAGGGCTCAGGCCTTTCTTTTGCCCGGGAACCCTCCTAATACCTCTAAAAATGCTGCTTACAGCCGGAGCAGAATTCTATGCAAAAATGCCAAACGTCCAGCAATAGCGCCCAAACCAAAGGAGCCAGCACTGAAACACATAGCTGGCCTGAAACCTCCCCTGGAAGCCCACAAGCAGCACTTAACTTCCCAGGGCTCAGGCCTTTCCTTTGCCCAGGAACCCTCCTCATACCTCTAAAAATGCCTCTCTCGGCCGGAGCAGAATTCTATGCCAAAAATGCCAAACGTCCAGCAATAGCGCCCAAACCAAAGGAGCCAGCACTGAAACACATAGCTGGCCTGAAACCTCCCCTGGAAGCCCACAAGCAGCACTTAACATCCCAGGGCTCAGGCCTTTCTTTTGCCCGGGAACCCTCCTAATACCTCTAAAAATGCTGCTTACAGCCGGAGCAGAATTCTATGCAAAAATGCCAAACGTCCAGCAATAGCGCCCAAACCAAAGGAGCCAGCACTGAAACACATAGCTGGCCTGAAACCTCCCCTGGAAGCCCACAAGCAGCACTTAACATCCCAGGGCTCAGGCCTTTCCTTTGCCCAGGAACCCTCTTCATACCTCTAAAAATTCCTCCCTCGGCCGGAGCAGAATTCTATGCCAAAAATGCCAAACGTCCAGCAATAGCGCCCAAACCAAAGGAGCCAGCACTGAAACACATAGCTGGCCTGAAACCTCCCCTGGAAGCCCACAAGCAGCACTTAACATCCCAGGGCTCAGGCCTTTCCTCTGCCCGGGAGCCATCCTCAAACCTTAAAATTGCTGCTCTCGGCCGGAGCAGAATTCTATGCCAAAAATGCCAAACGTCAAGCAATAGCGCCCAAACCAAAGGAGCCAGCACTGAAACACATAGCTGGCCTGAAACCTCCCCTGGAAGCCCACAAGCAGCACTTAACATCCCAGGGCTCAGGCCTTTCCTTTGCCCAGGAACCCTCTTCATACCTCTAAAAATGCCTCTCTCGGCCGGAGCAGAATTCTATGCCAAAAATGCCAAACGTCCAGCAATAGCGCCCAAACCAAAGGAGCCAGCACTGAAACACATAGCTGGCCTGAAACCTCCCCTGGAAGCCCACAAGCAGCACTTAACATCCCAGGGCTCAGGCCTTTCCTCTGCCCGGGAGCCATCCTCAAACCTTAAAATTGCTGCTCTCGGCCGGAGCAGAATTCTATGCCAAAAATGCCAAACGTCAAGCAATAGCGCCCAAACCAAAGGAGCCAGCACTGAAACACATAGCTGGCCTGAAACCTCCCCTGGAAGCCCACAAGCAGCACTTAACATCCCAGGGCTCAGGCCTTTCCTTTGCCCAGGAACCCTCTTCATACCTCTAAAAATGCCTCTCTCGGCCGGAGCAGAATTCTATGCCAAAAATGCCAAACGTCCAGCAATAGCGCCCAAACCAAAGGAGTCAGCACTGAAACACATAGCTGGCCTGAAACCTCCCCTGGAAGCCCACAAGCAGCACTTAACATCCCAGGGCTCAGGCCTTTCCTTTGCCCAGGAACACTCCTCATACTTCTAAAAATGCCTCTCTCGGCCGGAGCAGAATTCTATGCCAAAAATGCCAAACGTCCAGCAATAGCGCCCAAACCAAAGGAGCCAGCACTGAAACACATAGCTGGCCTGAAACCTCCCCTGGAAGCCCACAAGCAGCACTTAACATCCCAGGGCTCAGGCCTTTCCTTAGTCCGGGAGCCCTCCTCATACCTTAAAATTGATGCTCTCGGCCGGAGCAGAATTCTATACCAAAAATGCCAAACGTCCAGCAATAGCGCCCAAACCAAAGGAGCCAGCACTGAAACACATAGCTGGCCTGAAACCTCCCCTGGAAGCCCACAAGCAGCACTTAACATCCCAGGGCTCAGGCCTTTCCTTTGCCCAGGAACCCTCTTCATACCTCTAAAAATGCCCCTCTCGGCCGGAGCAGAATTCTATGCCAAAAATGCCAAACGTCCAGCAATAGCGCCCAAACCAAAGGAGCCAGCACTGAAACACATAGCTGGCCTGAAACCTCCCCTGGAAGCCCACAAGCAGCACTTAACTTCCCAGGGCTCAGGCCTTTCCTTTGCCCAGGAACCCTCCTCATACCTCTAAAAATGCCTCTCTCGGCCGGAGCAGAATTCTATGCCAAAAATGCCAAACGTCCAGCAATAGCGCCCAAACCAAAGGAGTCAGCACTGAAACACATAGCTGGCCTGAAACCTCCCCTGGAAGCCCACAAGCAGCACTTAACATCCCAGGGCTCAGGCCTTTCTTTTGCCCGGGAACCCTCCTAATACCTCTAAAAATGCTGCTTACAGCCGGAGCAGAATTCTATGCAAAAATGCCAAACGTCCAGCAATAGCGCCCAAACCAAAGGAGCCAGCACTGAAACACATAGCTGGCCTGAAACCTCCCCTGGAAGCCCACAAGCAGCACTTAACATCCCAGGGCTCAGGCCTTTCCTTTGCCCAGGAACCCTCTTCATACCTCTAAAAATTCCTCCCTCGGCCGGAGCAGAATTCTATGCCAAAAATGCCAAACGTCAAGCAATAGCGCCCAAACCAAAGGAGCCAGCACTGAAACACATAGCTGGCCTGAAACCTCCCCTGGAAGCCCACAAGCAGCACTTAACATCCCAGGGCTCAGGCCTTTCCTCTGCCCGGGAGCCATCCTCAAACCTTAAAATTGCTGCTCTCGGCCGGAGCAGAATTCTATGCCAAAAATGCCAAACGTCAAGCAATAGCGCCCAAACCAAAGGAGCCAGCACTGAAACACATAGCTGGCCTGAAACCTCCCCTGGAAGCCCACAAGCAGCACTTAACATCCCAGGGCTCAGGCCTTTCCTTTGCCCAGGAACCCTCTTCATACCTCTAAAAATGCCTCTCTCGGCCGGAGCAGAATTCTATGCCAAAAATGCCAAACGTCCAGCAATAGCGCCCAAACCAAAGGAGCCAGCACTGAAACACATAGCTGGCCTGAAACCTCCCCTGGAAGCCCACAAGCAGCACTTAACATCCCAGGGCTCAGGCCTTTCCTCTGCCCGGGAGCCATCCTCAAACCTTAAAATTGCTGCTCTCGGCCGGAGCAGAATTCTATGCCAAAAATGCCAAACGTCAAGCAATAGCGCCCAAACCAAAGGAGCCAGCACTGAAACACATAGCTGGCCTGAAACCTCCCCTGGAAGCCCACAAGCAGCACTTAACATCCCAGGGCTCAGGACTTTCCTTTGCCCAGGAACCCTCTTCATACCTCTAAAAATGCCTCTCTCGGCCGGAGCAGAATTCTATGCCAAAAATGCCAAACGTCCAGCAATAGCGCCCAAACCAAAGGAGTCAGCACTGAAACACATAGCTGGCCTGAAACCTCCCCTGGAAGCCCACAAGCAGCACTTAACATCCCAGGGCTCAGGCCTTTCCTTTGCCCAGGAACACTCCTCATACTTCTAAAAATGCCTCTCTCGGCCGGAGCAGAATTCTATGCCAAAAATGCCAAACGTCCAGCAATAGCGCCCAAACCAAAGGAGCCAGCACTGAAACACATAGCTGGCCTGAAACCTCCCCTGGAAGCCCACAAGCAGCACTTAACATCCCAGGGCTCAGGCCTTTCCTTAGTCCGGGAGCCCTCCTCATACCTTAAAATTGATGCTCTCGGCCGGAGCAGAATTCTATACCAAAAATGCCAAACGTCCAGCAATAGCACCCAAACCAAAGGAGCCAGCACTGAAACACATAGCTGGCCTGAAACCTCCCCTGGAAGCCCACAAGCAGCACTTAACATCCCAGGGCTCAGGCCTTTCCTTTGCCCAGGAACCCTCTTCATACCTCTAAAAATGCCCCTCTCGGCCGGAGCAGAATTCTATGCCAAAAATGCCAAACGTCCAGCAATAGCGCCCAAACCAAAGGAGCCAGCACTGAAACACATAGCTGGCCTGAAACCTCCCCTGGAAGCCCACAAGCAGCACTTAACTTCCCAGGGCTCAGGCCTTTCCTTTGCCCAGGAACCCTCCTCATACCTCTAAAAATGCCTCTCTCGGCCGGAGCAGAATTCTATGCCAAAAATGCCAAACGTCCAGCAATAGCGCCCAAACCAAAGGAGTCAGCACTGAAACACATAGCTGGCCTGAAACCTCCCCTGGAAGCCCACAAGCAGCACTTAACATCCCAGGGCTCAGGCCTTTCTTTTGCCCGGGAACCCTCCTAATACCTCTAAAAATGCTGCTTACAGCCGGAGCAGAATTCTATGCAAAAATGCCAAACGTCCAGCAATAGCGCCCAAACCAAAGGAGCCAGCACTGAAACACATAGCTGGCCTGAAACCTCCCCTGGAAGCCCACAAGCAGCACTTAACATCCCAGGGCTCAGGCCTTTCCTTTGCCCAGGAACCCTCTTCATACCTCTAAAAATTCCTCCCTCGGCCGGAGCAGAATTCTATGCCAAAAATGCCAAACGTCAAGCAATAGCGCCCAAACCAAAGGAGCCAGCACTGAAACACATAGCTGGCCTGAAACCTCCCCTGGAAGCCCACAAGC
Organism: Porphyrio hochstetteri; assembly: GCA_020800305.1. Taxonomy (NCBI): domain Eukaryota; kingdom Metazoa; phylum Chordata; class Aves; order Gruiformes; family Rallidae; genus Porphyrio; species Porphyrio hochstetteri. The sequence continues at coordinate 21,485 of JAJHSY010000050.1, read as the reverse complement.
AGCACTTAACATCCCAGGGCTCAGGCCTTTCCTCTGCCCGGGAGCCATCCTCATACCTCTAAAAATTCCTCTCTCGGCCGGAGCAGAATTCTATGCCAAATATGCCAAACGTCCAGCAATAGCGCCCAAACCAAAGGAGCCAGCACTGAAACACATAGCTGGCCTGAAACCTCCCCTGGAAGCCCACAAGCAGCACTTAACATCCCAGGGCTCAGGCCTTTCCTTTGCCCAGGAACCCTCTTCATACTTCTAAAAATGCCTCTCTCGGCCGGAGCAGAATTCTATGCCAAAAATGCCAAACGTCCAGCAATAGCGCCCAAACCAAAGGAGCCAGCACTGAAACACATAGCTGGCCTGAAACCTCCCCTGGAAGCCCACAAGCAGCACTTAACATCCCAGGGCTCAGGCCTTTCCTTTGCCCGGGAGCCCTCCTCATACCATAAAATTGATGCTCTCGGCCGGAGCAGAATTCTAAGCCAAAAATGCCAAACGTCCAGCAATAGCACCCAAACCAAAGGAGCCAGCACTGAAACACATAGCTGGCCTGAAACCTCCCCTGGAAGCCCACAAGCAGCACTTAACATCCCAGGGCTCAGGCCTTTCCTTTGCCCAGGAACACTCCTCATACCTCTAAAAATGCCTCTCTCGGCCGGAGAAGAATTCTATGCCAAAAATGCCAAACGTCCAGCAATAGCGCCCAAACCAAAGGAGCCAGCACTGAAACACATAGCTGGCCTGAAACCTCCCCTGGAAGCCCACAAGCAGCACTTAACATCCCAGGGCTCAGGCCTTTCCTTTGCCCAGGAACCCTCCTCATACCTCTAAAAATGCCTCTCTCGGCCGGAGCAGAATTCTATGCCAAAAATGCCAAACGTCCAGCAATAGCGCCCAAACCAAAGGAGCCAGCACTGAAACACATAGCTGGCCTGAAACCTCCCCTGGAAGCCCACAAGCAGCACTTAACATCCCAGGGCTCAGGCCTTTCCTTTGACCGGGATCCCTCCTCATACCTTAAAATTGATGCTCTTGGCCGGAGCAGAATTCTATACCAAAAATGCCAAAAGTCCAGCAATAGCGCCCAAACCAAAGGAGCCAGCGCTGAAACACATAGCTGGCCTGAAACCTCCCCTGGAAGCCCACAAGCAGCACTTAACATCCCAGGGCTCAGGCATTTCCTTTGCCCAGGAACACTCCTCATACCTCTAAAAATGCCTCTCTCGGCCGGAGCAGAATTCTATGCCAAAAATGCCAAACGTCCAGCAATAGCGCCCAAACCAAAGGAGCCAGCACTGAAACACATAGCTGGCCTGAAACCACCCCTGGAAGCCCACAAGCAGCACTTAACATCCCAGGGCTCAGGCCTTTCCTTAGTCCGGGAGCCCTCCTCATACCTTAAAATTGATGCTCTTGGCCGGAGCAGAATTCTATAGCAAAAATGCCAAAAGTCCAGCAATAGCGCCCAAACCAAAGGAGCCAGCGCTGAAACACATAGCTGGCCTGAAACCTCCCCTGGAAGCCCACAAGCAGCACTTAACATCCCAGGGCTCAGGCCTTTCTTTTGCCCGGGAACCCTCCTAATACCTCTAAAAATGCTGCTTACAGCCGGAGCAGAATTCTATGCAAAAATGCCAAACGTCCAGCAATAGCGCCCAAACCAAAGGAGCCAGCACTGAAACACATAGCTGGCCTGAAACCTCCCCTGGAATCCCACAAGCAGCACTTAACATCCCAGGGCTCAGGCCTTTCCTTTGCCCAGGAACCCTCTTCATACCTCTAAAAATTCCTCCCTCGGCCGGAGCAGAATTCTATGCCAAAAATGCCAAACGTCCAGCAATAGCGCCCAAACCAAAGGAGCCAGCACTGAAACACATAGCTGGCCTGAAACCTCCCCTGGAAGCCCACAAGCAGCACTTAACATCCCAGGGCTCAGGCCTTTCCTTAGTCCGGGAGCCCTCCTCATACCTTAAAATTGATGCTCTCGGCCGGAGCAGAATTCTATACCAAAAATGCCAAACGTCCAGCAATAGCGCCCAAACCAAAGGAGCCAGCACTGAAACACATAGCTGGCCTGAAACCTCCCCTGGAAGCCCACAAGCAGCACTTAACATCCCAGGGCTCAGGCCTTTCCTTTGCCCAGGAACCCTCTTCATACCTCTAAAAAATCCTTCCTCGGCCGGAGCAGAATTCTATGCCAAAAATGCCAAACGTCCAGCAATAGCGCCCAAACCAAAGGAGCCAGCACTGAAACACATAGCTGGCCTGAAACCTCCCCTGGAAGCCCACAAGCAGCACTTAACATCCCAGGGCTCAGGCCTTTCCTCTGCCCGGGAGCCATCCTCAAACCTTAAAATTGCTGCTCTCATCCGGAGCAGAATTCTATGCCAAAAATACCAAACGTCAAGTAATATCGCCCAAACCAAAGGAGCCAGCACTGAAACACATAGCTGGCCTGAAACCTCCCCTGGAAGCCCACAAGCAGCACTTAACATCCCAGGGCTCAGGCCTTTCCTTTGCCCAGGAACACTCCTCATACTTCTAAAAATGCCTCTCTCGGCCGGAGCAGAATTCTATGCCAAAAATGCCAAACGTCCAGCAATAGGGCCCAAACCAAAGGAGCCAGCACTGAAACACATAGCTGGCCTGAAACCTCCCCTGGAAGCCCACAAGCAGCACATAACATCCCAGGGCTCAGGCCTTTCTTTTGCCCGGGAACCCTCCTAATACCTCTAAAAATGCTGCTTACAGCCGGAGCAGAATTCTATGCAAAAATGCCAAACGTCCAGCAATAGCGCCCAAACCAAAGGAGCCAGCACTGAAACACATAGCTGGCCTGAAACCTCCCCTGGAATCCCACAAGCAGCACTTAACATCCCAGGGCTCAGGCCTTTCCTTTGCCCAGGAACCCTCTTCATACCTCTAAAAATTCCTCCCTCGGCCGGAGCAGAATTCTATGCCAAAAATGCCAAACGTCCAGCAATAGCGCCCAAACCAAAGGAGCCAGCACTGAAACACATAGCTGGCCTGAAACCTCCCCTGGAAGCCCACAAGCAGCACTTAACATCCCAGGGCTCAGGCCTTTCCTTAGTCCGGGAGCCCTCCTCATACCTTAAAATTGATGCTCTCGGCCGGAGCAGAATTCTATACCAAAAATGCCAAACGTCCAGCAATAGCGCCCAAACCAAAGGAGCCAGCACTGAAACACATAGCTGGCCTGAAACCTCCCCTGGAAGCCCACAAGCAGCACTTAACATCCCAGGGCTCAGGCCTTTCCTTTGCCCAGGAACCCTCTTCATACCTCTAAAAATTCCTTCCTCGGCCGGAGCAGAATTCTATGCCAAAAATGCCAAACGTCCAGCAATAGCGCCCAAACCAAAGGAGCCAGCACTGAAACACATAGCTGGCCTGAAACCTCCCCTGGAAGCCCACAAGCAGCACTTAAAATCCCAGGGCTCAGGCCTTTCCTCTGCCCGGGAGCCATCCTCAAACCTTAAAATTGCTGCTCTCATCCGGAGCAGAATTCTATGCCAAAAATGCCAAACGTCAAGTAATATCGCCCAAACCAAAGGAGCCAGCACTGAAACACATAGCTGGCCTGAAACCTCCCCTGGAAGCCCACAAGCAGCACTTAACATCCCAGGGCTCAGGCCTTTCCTTTGCCCAGGAACACTCCTCATACTTCTAAAAATGCCTCTCTCGGCCGGAGCAGAATTCTATGCCAAAAATGCCAAACGTCCAGCAATAGGGCCCAAACCAAAGGAGCCAGCACTGAAACACATAGCTGGCCTGAAACCTCCCCTGGAAGCCCACAAGCAGCACATAACATCCCAGGGCTCAGGCCTTTCCTTAGTCCGGGAGCCCTCCTCATACCTTAAAATTGATGCTCTCGGCCGGAGCAGAATTCTATGCAAAAATGCCAAACGTCCAGCAATAGCGCCCAAACCAAAGGAGCCAGCACTGAAACACATAGCTGGCCTGAAACCTCCCCTGGAAGCCCACAAGCAGCACTTAACATCCCAGGGCTCAGGCCTTTCCTTTGCCCAGGAACCCTCTTCATACCTCTAAAAATTCCTCCCTCGGCCGGAGCAGAATTCTATGCCAAAAATGCCAAACGTCCAGCAATAGCGCCCAAACCAAAGGAGCCAGCACTGAAACACATAGCTGGCCTGAAACCTCCCCTGGAAGCCCACAAGCAGCACTTAACATCCCAGGGCTCAGGCCTTTCCTCTGCCCGGGAGCCATCCTGAAACCTTAAAATTGCTGCTCTCGGCCGGAGCAGAATTCTATGCCAAAAATGCCAAACGTCAAGCAATAGCGCCCAAACCAAAGGAGCCAGCACAGAAACACATAGCTGGCCTGAAACCTCCCCTGGAAGCCCACAAGCAGCACTTAACATCCCAGGGCTCAGGCCTTTCCTTTGCCCAGGAACCCTCTTCATACCTCTAAAAATGCCTCTCTCGGCCGGAGCAGAATTCTATGCCAAAAATGCCAAACGTCCAGCAATAGCGCCCAAACCAAAGGAGCCAGCACTGAAACACATAGCTGGCCTGAAACCTCCCCTGGAAGCCCACAAGCAGCACTTAACATCCCAGGGCTCAGGCCTTTCCTTTGCCCAGGAACCCTCTTCATACCTCTAAAAATGCCTCTCTCGGCCGGAGCAGAATTCTATGCCAAAAATGCCAAACGTCCAGCAATAGCGCCCAAACCAAAGGAGCCAGCACTGAAACACATAGCTGGCCTGAAACCTCCCCTGGAAGCCCACAAGCAGCACTTAACATCCCAGGGCTCAGGCCTTTCCTCTGCCCGGGAGCCATCCTCAAACCTTAAAATTGCTGCTCTCGGCCGGAGCAGAATTCTATGCCAAAAATGCCAAACGTCCAGCAATAGCGCCCAAACCAAAGGAGCCAGCACTGAAACACATAGCTGGCCTGAAACCTCCCCTGGAAGCCCACAAGCAGCACTTAACATCCCAGGGCTCAGGCCTTTCCTTTGCCCAGGAGCACTCCTCATACCTCTAAAAATGCCTCTCTCGGCCGGAGCAGAATTCTATGCCAAAAATGCCAAACGTCCAGCAATAGGGCCCAAACCAAAGGAGCCAGCACTGAAACACATAGCTGGCCTGAAACCTCCCCTGGAAGCCCACAAGCAGCACTTAACATCCCAGGGCTCAGGCCTTTCCTTTGCCCGGGAGCCCTCCTCATACCATAAAAATGATGATCTCGGCCGGAGCAGAATTCTATGCCAAAAATGCCAAACGTCCAGCAATAGCACCCAAACCAAAGGAGCCAGCACTGAAACACATAGCTGGCCTGAAACCTCCCCTGGAAGCCCACAAGCAGCACTTAACATCCCAGGGCTCAGGCCTTTCCTCTGCCCGGGAGCCATCCTCAAACCTTAAAATTGCTGCTCTCGGCCGGAGCAGAATTCTATGCCAAAAATGCCAAACGTCCAGCAATAGCGCCCAAACCAAAGGAGCCAGCACTGAAACACATAGCTGGCCTGAAACCTCCCCTGGAAGCCCACAAGCAGCACTTAACATCCCAGGGCTCAGGCCTTTCCTTTGCCCAGGAGCACTCCTCATACCTCTAAAAATGCCTCTCTCGGCCGGAGCAGAATTCTATGCCAAAAATGCCAAATGTCCAGCAATAGGGCCCAAACCAAAGGAGCCAGCACTGAAACACATAGCTGGCCTGAAACCTCCCCTGGAAGCCCACAAGCAGCACTTAACATCCCAGGGCTCAGGCCTTTCCTTTGCCCAGGAACCCTCTTCATACCTCTAAAAATGCCCCTCTCGGCCGGAGCAGAATTCTATGCCAAAAATGCCAAACGTCCAGCAATAGCGCCCAAACCAAAGGAGCCAGCACTGAAACACATAGCTGGCCTGAAACCTCCCCTGGAAGCCCACAAGCAGCACTTAACTTCCCAGGGCTCAGGCCTTTCCTTTGCCCAGGAACCCTCCTCATACCTCTAAAAATGCCTCTCTCGGCCGGAGCAGAATTCTATGCCAAAAATGCCAAACGTCCAGCAATAGCGCCCAAAGCAAAGGAGCCAGCACTGAAACACATAGCTGGCCTGAAACCTCCCCTGGAAGCCCACAAGCAGCACTTAACATCCCAGGGCTCAGGCCTTTCCTTTGCCCAGGAACCCTCCTCATACCTCTAAAAATGCCTCTCTCGGCCGGAGCAGAATTCTATGCCAAAAATGCCAAACGTCCAGCAATAGCGCCCAAACCAAAGGAGCCAGCACTGAAACACATAGCTGGCCTGAAACCTCCCCTGGAAGCCCACAAGCAGCACTTAACATCCCAGGGCTCAGGCCTTTCCTTTGCCCAGGAACCCTCTTCATACCTCTAAAAATTCCTCCCTCGGCCGGAGCAGAATTCTATGCCAAAAATGCCAAACGTCCAGCAATAGCGCCCAAACCAAAGGAGCCAGCACTGAAACACATAGCTGGCCTGAAACCTCCCCTGGAAGCCCACAAGCAGCACTTAATATCCCAGGGCTCAGGCCTTTCCTTTGCCCAGGAACCCTCCTCATACCTTAAAATTGATGCTCATGGCCGGAGCAGAATTCAATGCCAAAAATGCCAAACGTCGAGCAATAGCGTCCAAACCAAAGGAGACAGCACTGAAACACATAGCTGGCCTGAAACCTCCCCTGGAAGTCCACAAGCAGCACTTAACATCCCAGGGCAGAATTACATCCGGAGAACGCCGATAACTCCAAAACACAGCGAAAACCACAGCCTGAACAAAAACCCTGCGCCGCCTCTTTCCCCCCCCCCTACCCCGCCGAGCACTGAGCCCAAAAATCCCGAGAAGCACCCAGGACCGCCCCGCCCGTCCCCTTCGATGGGGGAGCGATGCCAGGCGCTGAGGAACCAGCCCGGGCTGACTCACCTCATCCGTACCGGCTGCTCGCGGAAGGGCAGCCCTGGGTGGCCGCACCCTCGAGGCGCCGCCGCGACCCTCGGCGCGCAATGCCCGCGAACCGCGGAGCTCCGCAACCGGCTCAGACGCCCCGCCGCAAGCCGCGGAGAAACGCCACGGCACGGAGCGGCGCCGGGACAACGCCGGCCGCGGGCGGGGGAAGAACGCGCGGCGCCTCGCCGCCCGCGGGCCGCGCACCGACCCCGCGGAGCCCCGGCCCGCAGCGACCCCGCGCGCCGCCAAGCGCCGACCGCCCGTCCCCGGCCCACCTCGCGCGGGGCAGCGGAGGCGGAGACTCACCGGGAGGGAGCGCCGAGCCGGCGGCACCGCCCGGCGCCCGGCGCCCAGCGCGGCGTCACGCTGCCGGAACCGGCGCCGGGAGCCAGGGCGAACTGCGCGCGCTCCGCGGCAGAGCCGAGCGTGGGCTGGGCGCGCTTCCCGGCATCCCGCGGGGCTCCACACCCTTGCAGAGCGCATGCGCAGGGTACCCCGGGCAGCTTCAGCGCACTCTACTGCGCACGCGCCTCGGTCCTACTGCGCTACCGCGGCGTCGTCGCTAGGCAACGGGGGGAAATTCGTCAGCGCTGCACAGCCCGGAACAAAGAGCACCCGCAATCAAAATCACCGGGTCATTGTTTCGGCTGTGGTGGTGGGGACACACATGCTTTTCAGCGCTGCACGCCCCCCCCCCCGGAACAAAAAGCACCCGGAACCAAAGTCGCTGGGTCTTTGTTTCCGTGGGGACGCTTTTCAGCGCTGCACACACCCCCCCCCCCCCCCCCCCCCCGGAACAAAAAGCACCCGGAACCAAAGTCGCCGGGTCGTTGTTTCAGTGGGGACGCTTTTCAGCTCTGCACACCCCCCCCCCCCCCCCCCGGAACAAAAAGCACCCGGAACCAAAGTCGCTGGGTCGTTATTTCCGCAGGGGTTGCTTTTCAGTGCTGCAGCAGCCCCCTCCCCCTCCCGGAACAAAAAGAACCCGGAACCAAAGTCGCCGGGTCGTTGTTTCCCTGGGGACGCTTTTCAGTGCTGCACCAGCCCACCCCCGGAACAAAAAGCACCCGGAACCAAAGTAGCTGGGTCGTTGTTTCCCAGGGGACGCTTTTCAGTGCTGCACCAGCCCACCCCGGAATAAAAAGCACCCGGAACCAAAGTCGCCGGGTCGTTGTTTCCCTGGGGACGCTTTTCAGTGCTGCACGAGCCCACCCCCGGAACAAAAAGCACCCGGAACCAAAGTAGCTGGTTCGTTGTTTCCCTGGGGACGCTTTTCAGTGCTGCACCAGCCCACCCCGGAACAAAAAGCACCCGGAACCAAAGTCGCCTGTTCGTTGTTTCCGCGGGGACGCTTTTCAGTGCTGCACCAGCCCACCCCGGAACAAAAAGCACCCGGAACCAAAGTCGCAGGGTCGTTGTTTCCGCGCGGACGCTTTTAAGTGCTGTACCACCCCCCCCCCCCCGCGGAACAAAAAGCACCTGGAACCAAACTACCCGGGTCATTTTTTCTCCGGGCAAAGACACACACAATTTTTAGGTATCTGCACCCTGGAACGAAAAACACACGGAAGAACAGTCGACGGCTCATGGTTTCTTCGGGGAGGGGGCGGGGACACAGAGTTATTAGGGATGCACAACCCGGAACAAAAAAACCCACACGGAACCAAAGTAGCCGGGTCATTGATCCTGCGGGGGAGGGGGAGGAAGAGCCAGCACTGAAACACATAGCTGGCCTGAAACCTCCCCTGGAAGCCCACAAAGCAGCACTTAACATCCCAGGGCTCAGGCCTTTCCTATGCCCAGGAACCCTCTTCATCCCTTAAAATTACCTCTCTCGGCCGGAGCAGAATTCTATGCCAAAAATGCCAAACGTCCAGCAATAGCGCCCAAACCAAAGGAGCCAGCACTGAAACACATAGCTGGCCTGAAACCTCCCCTGGAAGCCCACAAGCAGCACTTAACATCCCAGGGCTCAGGCCTTTCCTTAGTCCGGGAGCCCTCCTCATACCTTAAAATTGATGCTCTCGGCCGGAGCAGAATTCTATACCAAAAATGCCAAACGTCCAGCAATAGCGCCCAAACCAAAGGAGCCAGCACTGAAACACATAGCTGGCCTGAAACCTCCCCTGGAAGGCCACAAGCAGCACTTAACATCCCAGGGCTCAGGCCTTTCCTTTGCCCAGGAACCCTCTTCATACCTCTAAAAATAACCCTCTCGGCCGGAGCAGAATTCTATGCCAAAAATGCCAAACGTCCAGCAATAGCGCCCAAACCAAAGGAGCCAGCACTGAAACACATAGCTGGCCTGAAACCTCCCCTGGAAGCCCACAAGCAGCACTTAACTTCCCAGGGCTCAGGCCTTTCCTTTGCCCAGGAACCCTCCTCATACCTCTAAAAATGCCTCTCTCGGCCGGAGCAGAATTCTATGCCAAAAATGCCAAACGTCCAGCAATAGCGCCAAAACCAAAGGAGCCAGCACTGAAACACATAGCTGGCCTGAAACCTCCCCTGGAAGCCCACAAGCAGCACTTAACATCCCAGGGCTCAGGCCTTTCCTTTGCCCAGGAACCCTCTTCATACCTCTAAGAATGCCTCTCTCGGACGGAGCAGAATTCTATGCCAAAAATGCCAAACGTCCAGCAATAGCGCCCAAACCAAAGGAGCCAGCACTGAAACACATAGCTGGCCTGAAACCTCCCCTGGAAGCCCACAAGCAGCACTTAACATCCCAGGGCTCAGGCCTTTCCTCTGCCCGGGAGCCATCCACAAACCTTAAAATTGCTGCTCTCGGCCGGAGCAGAATTCTATGCCAAAAATGCCAAACGTCAAGCAATAGCGCCCAAACCAAAGGAGCCAGCACTGAAACACATAGCTGGCCTGAAACCTCCCCTGGAAGCCCACAAGCAGCACTTAACATCCCAGGGCTCAGGCCTTTCCTTTGCCCAGGAACCCTCCTCATACCTCTAAAAATGCCTCTCTCGGCCGGAGCAGAATTCTATGCCAAAAATGCCAAACGTCCAGCAATAGCGCCCAAACCAAAGGAGTCAGCACTGAAACACATAGCTGGCCTGAAACCTCCCCTGGAAGCCCACAAGCAGCACTTAACATCCCAGGGCACAGGCCTTTCCTTTGCCCAGGAACCCTCTTCATACCTCTAAAAATTCCTCCCTCGGCCGGAGCAGAATTCTATGCCAAAAATGCCAAACGTCCAGCAATAGCGCCCAAACCAAAGGAGCCAGCACTGAAACACATAGCTGGCCTGAAACCTCTCCTGGAAGCCCACAAGCAGCACTTAACATCCCAGGGCTCAGGCCTTTCCTCTGCCCGGGAGCCATCCACAAACCTTAAAATTGCTGCTCTCGGCCGGAGCAGAATTCTATGCCAAAAATGCCAAACGTCAAGCAATAGCGCCCAAACCAAAGGAGCCAGCACTGAAACACATAGCTGGCCTGAAACCTCCCCTGGAAGCCCACAAGCAGCACTTAACATCCCAGGGCTCAGGCCTTTCCTTTGCCCAGGAACCCTCCTCATACCTCTAAAAATGCCTCTCTCGGCCGGAGCAGAATTCTATGCCAAAAATGCCAAACGTCCAGCAATAGCGCCCAAACCAAAGGAGTCAGCACTGAAACACATAGCTGGCCTGAAACCTCCCCTGGAAGCCCACAAGCAGCACTTAACATCCCAGGGCACAGGCCTTTCCTTTGCCCAGGAACCCTCTTCATACCTCTAAAAATTCCTCCCTCGGCCGGAGCAGAATTCTATGCCAAAAATGCCAAACGTCCAGCAATAGCGCCCAAACCAAAGGAGCCAGCACTGAAACACATAGCTGGCCTGAAACCTCCCCTGGAAGCCCACAAGCAGCACTTAACATCCCAGGGCTCAGGCCTTTCCTCTGCCCGGGAGCCATCCTCAAAACTTAAAATTGCTGCTCTCGGCCGGAGCAGAATTCTATGCCAAAAATCCAAACGTCAAGCAATAGCGCCCAAACCAAAGGAGCCAGCACTGAAACACATAGCTGGCCTGAAACCTCCCCTGGAAGCCCACAAGCAGCACTTAACATCCCAGGGCTCAGGCCTTTCCTCTGCCCGGGAGCCATCCTCAAAACTTAAAATTGCTGCTCTCGGCCGGAGCAGAATTCTATGCCAAAAATGCCAAACGTCAAGCAATAGCGCCCAAACCAAAGGAGCCAGCACTGAAACACATAGCTGGCCTGAAACCTCCCCTGGAAGCCCACAAGCAGCACTTAACATCCCAGGGCTCAGGCCTTTCCTTTGCCCAGGAACCCTCTTCATACCTCTAAAAATTCCTCCCTCGGCCGGAGCAGAATTCTATGCCAAAAATGCCAAACGTCCAGCAATAGCGCCCAAACCAAAGGAGCCAGCACTGAAACACATAGCTGGCCTGAAACCTCCCCTGGAAGCCCACAAGCAGCACTTAACATCCCAGGGCTCAGGCCTTTCCTCTGCCCGGGAGCCATCCTGAAACCTTAAAATTGCTGCTCTCGGCCGGAGCAGAATTCTATGCCAAAAATGCCAAACGTCAAGCAATAGCGCCCAAACCAAAGGAGCCAGCACAGAAACACATAGCTGGCCTGAAACCTCCCCTGGAAGCCCACAAGCAGCACTTAACATCCCAGGGCTCAGGCCTTTCCTTTGCCCAGGAACCCTCTTCATACCTCTAAAAATGCCTCTCTCGGCCGGAGCAGAATTCTATGCCAAAAATGCCAAACGTCCAGCAATAGCGCCCAAACCAAAGGAGCCAGCACTGAAACACATAGCTGGCCTGAAACCTCCCCTGGAAGCCCACAAGCAGCACTTAACATCCCAGGGCTCAGGCCTTTCCTTTGCCCAGGAACCCTCTTCATACCTCTAAAAATGCCTCTCTCGGCCGGAGCAGAATTCTATGCCAAAAATGCCAAACGTCCAGCAATAGCGCCCAAACCAAAGGAGCCAGCACTGAAACACATAGCTGGCCTGAAACCTCCCCTGGAAGCCCACAAGCAGCACTTAACATCCCAGGGCTCAGGCCTTTCCTCTGCCCGGGAGCCATCCTCAAACCTTAAAATTGCTGCTCTCGGCCGGAGCAGAATTCTATGCCAAAAATGCCAAACGTCCAGCAATAGCGCCCAAACCAAAGGAGCCAGCACTGAAACACATAGCTGGCCTGAAACCTCCCCTGGAAGCCCACAAGCAGCACTTAACATCCCAGGGCTCAGGCCTTTCCTTTGCCCAGGAGCACTCCTCATACCTCTAAAAATGCCTCTCTCGGCCGGAGCAGAATTCTATGCCAAAAATGCCAAACGTCCAGCAATAGGGCCCAAACCAAAGGAGCCAGCACTGAAACACATAGCTGGCCTGAAACCTCCCCTGGAAGCCCACAAGCAGCACTTAACATCCCAGGGCTCAGGCCTTTCCTTTGCCCGGGAGCCCTCCTCATACCATAAAAATGATGATCTCGGCCGGAGCAGAATTCTATGCCAAAAATGCCAAACGTCCAGCAATAGCACCCAAACCAAAGGAGCCAGCACTGAAACACATAGCTGGCCTGAAACCTCCCCTGGAAGCCCACAAGCAGCACTTAACATCCCAGGGCTCAGGCCTTTCCTCTGCCCGGGAGCCATCCTCAAACCTTAAAATTGCTGCTCTCGGCCGGAGCAGAATTCTATGCCAAAAATGCCAAACGTCCAGCAATAGCGCCCAAACCAAAGGAGCCAGCACTGAAACACATAGCTGGCCTGAAACCTCCCCTGGAAGCCCACAAGCAGCACTTAACATCCCAGGGCTCAGGCCTTTCCTTTGCCCAGGAGCACTCCTCATACCTCTAAAAATGCCTCTCTCGGCCGGAGCAGAATTCTATGCCAAAAATGCCAAATGTCCAGCAATAGGGCCCAAACCAAAGGAGCCAGCACTGAAACACATAGCTGGCCTGAAACCTCCCCTGGAAGCCCACAAGCAGCACTTAACATCCCAGGGCTCAGGCCTTTCCTTTGCCCAGGAACCCTCTTCATACCTCTAAAAATGCCCCTCTCGGCCGGAGCAGAATTCTATGCCAAAAATGCCAAACGTCCAGCAATAGCGCCCAAACCAAAGGAGCCAGCACTGAAACACATAGCTGGCCTGAAACCTCCCCTGGAAGCCCACAAGCAGCACTTAACTTCCCAGGGCTCAGGCCTTTCCTTTGCCCAGGAACCCTCCTCATACCTCTAAAAATGCCTCTCTCGGCCGGAGCAGAATTCTATGCCAAAAATGCCAAACGTCCAGCAATAGCGCCCAAAGCAAAGGAGCCAGCACTGAAACACATAGCTGGCCTGAAACCTCCCCTTGGAAGCCCACAAGCAGCACTTAACATCCAGGGCTCAGGCCTTTCCTTTGCCCAGGAACCCTCCTCATACCTCTAAAAATGCCTCTCTCGGCCGGAGCAGATTCTATGCCAAAAATGCCAAACGTCCAGCAATAGCGCCCAAACCAAAGGAGCCAGCACTGAAACACATAGCTGGCCTGAAACCTCCCCTGGAAGCCCACAAGCAGCACTTAACATCCCAGGGCTCAGGCCTTTCCTTTGCCCAGGAACCCTCTTCATACCTCTAAAAATTCCTCCCTCGGCCGGAGCAGAATTCTATGCCAAAAATGCCAAACGTCCAGCAATAGCGCCCAAACCAAAGGAGCCAGCACTGAAACACATAGCTGGCCTGAAACCTCCCCTGGAAGCCCACAAGCAGCACTTAATATCCCAGGGCTCAGGCCTTTCCTTTGCCCAGGAACCCTCCTCATACCTTAAAATTGATGCTCATGGCCGGAGCAGAATTCAATGCCAAAAATGCCAAACGTCGAGCAATAGCGTCCAAACCAAAGGAGACAGCACTGAAACACATAGCTGGCCTGAAACCTCCCCTGGAAGTCCACAAGCAGCACTTAACATCCCAGGGCAGAATTACATCCGGAGAACGCCGATAACTCCAAAACACAGCGAAAACCACAGCCTGAACAAAAACCCTGCGCCGCCTCTTTCCCCCCCCCCTACCCCGCCGAGCACTGAGCCCAAAAATCCCGAGAAGCACCCAGGACCGCCCCGCCCGTCCCCTTCGATGGGGGAGCGATGCCAGGCGCTGAGGAACCAGCCCGGGCTGACTCACCTCATCCGTACCGGCTGCTCGCGGAAGGGCAGCCCTGGGTGGCCGCACCCTCGAGGCGCCGCCGCGACCCTCGGCGCGCAATGCCCGCGAACCGCGGAGCTCCGCAACCGGCTCAGACGCCCCGCCGCAAGCCGCGGAGAAACGCCACGGCACGGAGCGGCGCCGGGACAACGCCGGCCGCGGGCGGGGGAAGAACGCGCGGCGCCTCGCCGCCCGCGGGCCGCGCACCGACCCCCGCGGAGCCCCGGCCCGCAGCGACCCCGCGCGCCGCCAAGCGCCGACCGCCCGTCCCCGGCCCACCTCGCGCGGGGCAGCGGAGGCGGAGACTCACCGGGAGGGAGCGCCGAGCCGGCGGCACCGCCCGGCGCCCGGCGCCCAGCGCGGCGTCACGCTGCCGGAACCGGCGCCGGGAGCCAGGGCGAACTGCGCGCGCTCCGCGGCAGAGCCGAGCGTGGGCTGGGCGCGCTTCCCGGCATCCCGCGGGGCTCCACACCCTTGCAGAGCGCATGCGCAGGGTACCCCGGGCAGCTTCAGCGCACTCTACTGCGCACGCGCCTCGGTCCTACTGCGCTACCGCGGCGTCGTCGCTAGGCAACGGGGGGAAATTCGTCAGCGCTGCACAGCCCGGAACAAAGAGCACCCGCAATCAAAATCACCGGGTCATTGTTTCGGCTGTGGTGGTGGGGACACACATGCTTTTCAGCGCTGCACGCCCCCCCCCCCGGAACAAAAAGCACCGGAACCAAAGTCGCTGGGTCTTTGTTTCCGTGGGGACGCTTTTCAGCGCTGCACACCCCCCCCCCCCCCCCCCCCCCCCCGGAACAAAAAGCACCCGGAACCAAAGTCGCCGGGTCGTTGTTTCAGTGGGGACGCTTTTCAGCTCTGCACACCCCCCCCCCCCCCCCCGGAACAAAAAGCACCCGGAACCAAAGTCGCTGGGTCGTTATTTCCGCAGGGGTTGCTTTTCAGTGCTGCAGCAGCCCCCTCCCCCTCCCGGAACAAAAAGAACCCGGAACCAAAGTCGCCGGGTCGTTGTTTCCCTGGGGACGCTTTTCAGTGCTGCACCAGCCCACCCCCGGAACAAAAAGCACCCGGAACCAAAGTAGCTGGGTCGTTGTTTCCCAGGGGACGCTTTTCAGTGCTGCACCAGCCCACCCCGGAATAAAAAGCACCCGGAACCAAAGTCGCCGGGTCGTTGTTTCCCTGGGGACGCTTTTCAGTGCTGCACGAGCCCACCCCCGGAACAAAAAGCACCCGGAACCAAAGTAGCTGGTTCGTTGTTTTCCTGGGGACGCTTTTCAGTGCTGCACCAGCCCACCCCGGAACAAAAAGCACCCGGAACCAAAGTCGCCTGTTCGTTGTTTCCGCGGGGACGCTTTTCAGTGCTGCACCAGCCCACCCCGGAACAAAAAGCACCCGGAACCAAAGTCGCAGGGTCGTTGTTTCCGCGCGGACGCTTTTAAGTGCTGTACCACCCCCCCCCCCCGCGGAACAAAAAGCACCTGGAACCAAACTACCCGGGTCATTTTTTCTCCGGGCAAAGACACACACAATTTTTAGGTATCTGCACCCTGGAACGAAAAACACACGGAAGAACAGTCGACGGCTCATGGTTTCTTCGGGGAGGGGGCGGGGACACAGAGTTATTAGGGATGCACAACCCGGAACAAAAAAACCCACCACGGAACCAAAGTAGCCGGGTCATTGATCCTGCGGGGGAGGGGGAGGAAGAGCCAGCACTGAAACACATAGCTGGCCTGAAACCTCCCCTGAAGCCCACAAAGCAGCACTTAACATCCCAGGGCTCAGGCCTTTCCTATGCCAGGAACCCCTCTTCATCCCTTAAAATTACCTCTCTCGGCCGGAGCAGAATTCTATGCCAAAAATGCCAAACGTCCAGCAATAGCGCCCAAACCAAAGGAGCCAGCACTGAAACACATAGCTGGCCTGAAAACCTCCCCTGGAAGCCCACAAGCAGCACTTAACATCCCAGGGCTCAGGCCTTTCCTTAGTCCGGGAGCCCTCCTCATACCTTAAAATTGATGCTCTCGGCCGGAGCAGAATTCTATACCAAAAATGCCAAACGTCCAGCAATAGCGCCCAAACCAAAGGAGCCAGCACTGAAACACATAGCTGGCCTGAAACCTCCCCTGGAAGGCCACAAGCAGCACTTAACATCCCAGGGCTCAGGCCTTTCCTTTGCCCAGGAACCCTCTTCATACCTCTAAAATAACCCTCTCGGCCGGAGCAGAATTCTATGCCAAAAATGCCAAACGTCCAGCAATAGCGCCCAAACCAAAGGAGCCAGCACTGAAACACATAGCTGGCCTGAAACCTCCCCTGGAAGCCCACAAGCAGCACTTAACTTCCCAGGGCTCAGGCCTTTCCTTTGCCCAGGAACCCTCCTCATACCTCTAAAAATGCCCTCTCTCGGCCGGAGCAGAATTCTATGCCAAAAATGCCAAACGTCCAGCAATAGCGCCAAAACCAAAGGAGCCAGCACTGAAACACATAGCTGGCCTGAAACCTCCCCTGGAAGCCCACAAGCAGCACTTAACATCCCAGGGCTCAGGCCTTTCCTTTGCCCAGGAACCCTCTTCATACCTCTAAGAATGCCTCTCTCGGACGGAGCAGAATTCTATGCCAAAAATGCCAAACGTCCAGCAATAGCGCCCAAACCAAAGGAGCCAGCACTGAAACACATAGCTGGCCTGAAACCTCCCCTGGAAGCCCACAAGCAGCACTTAACATCCCAGGGCTCAGGCCTTTCCTCTGCCCGGGAGCCATCCACAAACCTTAAAATTGCTGCTCTCGGCCGGAGCAGAATTCTATGCCAAAAATGCCAAACGTCAAGCAATAGCGCCCAAACCAAAGGAGCCAGCACTGAAACACATAGCTGGCCTGAAACCTCCCCTGGAAGCCCACAAGCAGCACTTAACATCCAGGGCTCAGGCCTTTCCTTTGCCCAGGAACCCTCCTCATACCTCTAAAAATGCCTCTCTCGGCCGGAGCAGAATTCTATGCCAAAAATGCCAAACGTCCAGCAATAGCGCCCAAACCAAAGGAGTCAGCACTGAAACACATAGCTGGCCTGAAACCTCCCCTGGAAGCCCACAAGCAGCACTTAACATCCCAGGGCACAGGCCTTTCCTTTGCCCAGGAACCCTCTTCATACCTCTAAAAATTCCTCCCTCGGCCGGAGCAGAATTCTATGCCAAAAATGCCAAACGTCCAGCAATAGCGCCCAAACCAAAGGAGCCAGCACTGAAACACATAGCTGGCCTGAAACCTCTCCTGGAAGCCCACAAGCAGCACTTAACATCCCAGGGCTCAGGCCTTTCCTCTGCCCGGGAGCCATCCACAAACCTTAAAATTGCTGCTCTCGGCCGGAGCAGAATTCTATGCCAAAAATGCCAAACGTCAAGCAATAGCGCCCAAACCAAAGGAGCCAGCACTGAAACACATAGCTGGCCTGAAACCTCCCCTGGAAGCCCACAAGCAGCACTTAACATCCCAGGGCTCAGGCCTTTCCTTTGCCCAGGAACCCTCCTCATACCTCTAAAAATGCCTCTCTCGGCCGGAGCAGAATTCTATGCCAAAAATGCCAAACGTCCAGCAATAGCGCCCAAACCAAAGGAGTCAGCACTGAAACACATAGCTGGCCTGAAACCTCCCCTGGAAGCCCACAAGCAGCACTTAACATCCCAGGGCACAGGCCTTTCCTTTGCCCAGGAACCCTCTTCATACCTCTAAAAATTCCTCCCCTCGGCCGGAGCAGAATTCTATGCCAAAAATGCCAAACGTCCAGCAATAGCGCCCAAACCAAAGGAGCCAGCACTGAAACACATAGCTGGCCTGAAACCTCCCCTGGAAGCCCACAAGCAGCACTTAACATCCCAGGGCTCAGGCCTTTCCTCTGCCCGGGAGCCATCCTCAAAACTTAAAATTGCTGCTCTCGGCCGGAGCAGAATTCTATGCCAAAAATCCAAACGTGAAGCAATAGCGCCCAAACCAAAGGAGCCAGCACTGAAACACATAGCTGGCCTGAAACCTCCCTGGAAGCCCACAAGCAGCACTTAACATCCCAGGGCTCAGGCCTTTCCTCTGCCCGGGAGCCATCCTCAAAACTTAAAATTGCTGCTCTCGGCCGGAGCAGAATTCTATGCCAAAAATGCCAAACGTCAAGCAATAGCGCCCAAACCAAAGGAGCCAGCACTGAAACACATAGCTGGCCTGAAACCTCCCCTGGAAGCCCACAAGCAGCACTTAACATCCCAGGGCTCAGCCTTTCCTTTGCCCAGGAACCCTCTTCATACCTCTAAAAATGCCTCTCTCGGCCGGAGCAGAATTCTAGGAGCAGAATTCTATGCCAAAAATGCCAAACGTCCAGCAATAGCGCCCAAACCAAAGGAGCCAGCACTGAAACACATAGCTGGCCTGAAACCTCCCCTGGAAGCCCACAAGCAGCACTTAACATCCCAGGGCTCAGGCCTTTCCTCTGCCCGGGAGCCATCCTCAAACCTTAAAATTGCTGCTCTCGGCCGGAGCAGAATTCTATGCCAAAAATGCCAAACGTCCAGCAATAGCGCCCAAACCAAAGGAGCCAGCACTGAAACACATAGCTGGCCTGAAACCTCCCCTGGAAGCCCACAAGCAGCACTTAACATCCCAGGGCTCAGGCCTTTCCTTTGCCCAGGAGCACTCCTCATACCTCTAAAAATGCCTCTCTCGGCCGGAGCAGAATTCTATGCCAAAAATGCCAAATGTCCAGCAATAGGGCCCAAACAAAAGGAGCCAGCACTGAAACACATAGCTGGCCTGAAACCTCCCCTGGAAGCCCACAAGCAGCACTTAACATCCCAGGGCTCAGGCCTTTCCTTTGCCCAGGAACCCTCTTCATACCTCTAAAAATGCCCCCTCTCGGCCGGAGCAGAATTCTATGCCAAAAATGCCAAACGTCCAGCAATAGCGCCCAAAGCAAAGGAGCCAGCACTGAAACACATAGCTGGCCTGAAACCTCCCCTGGAAGCCCACAAGCAGCACTTAACTTCCCAGGGCTCAGGCCTTTCCTTTGCCCAGGAACCCTCCTCATACCTCTAAAAATGCCTCTCTCGGCCGGAGCAGAATTCTATGCCAAAAATGCCAAACGTCCAGCAATAGCGCCCAAACCAAAGGAGCCAGCACTGAAACACATAGCTGGCCTGAAACCTCCCCTGGAAGCCCACAAGCAGCACTTAACATCCCAGGGCTCAGGCCTTTCCTTTGCCCAGGAACACTCCTCATACCTCTAAAAATGCCTCTCTCGGCCGGAGAAGAATTCTATGCCAAAAATGCCAAACGTCCAGCAATAGCGCCCAAACCAAAGGAGCCAGCACTGAAACACATAGCTGGCCTGAAACCTCCCCTGGAAGCCCACAAGCAGCACTTAACATCCCAGGGCTCAGGCCTTTCCTTTGCCCAGGAACCCTCCTCATACCTCTAAAAATGCCTCTCTCGGCCGGAGCAGAATTCTATGCCAAAAATGCCAAACGTCCAGCAATAGCGCCCAAACCAAAGGAGCCAGCACTGAAACACATAGCTGGCCTGAAACCTCCCCTGGAAGCCCACAAGCAGCACTTAACATCCCAGGGCTCAGGCCTTTCCTTTGACCGGGATCCCTCCTCATACCTTAAAATTGATGCTCTTGGCCGGAGCAGAATTCTATACCAAAAATGCCAAAAGTCCAGCAATAGCGCCCAAACCAAAGGAGCCAGCGCTGAAACACATAGCTGGCCTGAAAACCTCCCCTGGAAGCCCACAAGCAGCACTTAACATCCCAGGGCTCAGGCATTTCCTTTGCCCAGGAACACTCCTCATACCTCTAAAAATGCCTCTCTCGGCCGGAGCAGAATTCTATGCCAAAAATGCCAAACGTCCAGCAATAGCGCCCAAACCAAAGGAGCCAGCACTGAAACACATAGCTGGCCTGAAACCACCCCTGGAAGCCCACAAGCAGCACTTAACATCCCAGGGCTCAGGCCTTTCCTTAGTCCGGGAGCCCTCCTCATACCTTAAAATTGATGCTCTTGGCCGGAGCAGAATTCTATACCAAAAATGCCAAAAGTCCCAGCAATAGCGCCCAAACCAAAGGAGCCAGCGCTGAAACACATAGCTGGCCTGAAACCTCCCCTGGAAGCCCACAAGCAGCACTTAACATCCCAGGGCTCAGGCCTTTCTTTTGCCCGGGAACCCTCCTAATACCTCTAAAAATGCTGCTTACAGCCGGAGCAGAATTCTATGCAAAAATGCCAAACGTCCAGCAATAGCGCCCAAACCAAAGGAGCCAGCACTGAAACACATAGCTGGCCTGAAACCTCCCCTGGAATCCCACAAGCAGCACTTAACATCCCAGGGCTCAGGCCTTTCCTTTGCCCAGGAACCCTCTTCATACCTCTAAAAATTCCCTCCCTCGGCCGGAGCAGAATTCTATGCCAAAAATGCCAAACGTCCAGCAATAGCGCCCAAACCAAAGGAGCCAGCACTGAAACACATAGCTGGCCTGAAACCTCCCCTGGAAGCCCACAAGCAGCACTTAACATCCCAGGGCTCAGGCCTTTCCTTTGCCCAGGAGCACTCCTCATACCTCTAAAAATGCCTCTCTCGGCCGGAGCAGAATTCTATGCCAAAAATGCCAAATGTCCAGCAATAGGGCCCAAACAAAAGGAGCCAGCACTGAAACACATAGCTGGCCTGAAACCTCCCCTGGAAGCCCACAAGCAGCACTTAACATCCCAGGGCTCAGGCCTTTCCTTTGCCCAGGAACCCTCTTCATACCTCTAAAAATGCCCCTCTCGGCCGGAGCAGAATTCTATGCCAAAAATGCCAAACGTCCAGCAATAGCGCCCAAAGCAAAGGAGCCAGCACTGAAACACATAGCTGGCCTGAAACCTCCCCTGGAAGCCCACAAGCAGCACTTAACTTCCCAGGGCTCAGGCCTTTCCTTTGCCCAGGAACCCTCCTCATACCTCTAAAAATGCCTCTCTCGGCCGGAGCAGAATTCTATGCCAAAAATGCCAAACGTCCAGCAATAGCGCCCAAACCAAAGGAGCCAGCACTGAAACACATAGCTGGCCTGAAACCTCCCCTGGAAGCCCACAAGCAGCACTTAACATCCCAGGGCTCAGGCCTTTCCTTTGCCCAGGAACACTCCTCATACCTCTAAAAATGCCTCTCTCGGCCGGAGAAGAATTCTATGCCAAAAATGCCAAACGTCCAGCAATAGCGCCCAAACCAAAGGAGCCAGCACTGAAACACATAGCTGGCCTGAAACCTCCCCTGGAAGCCCACAAGCAGCACTTAACATCCCAGGGCTCAGGCCTTTCCTTTGCCCAGGAACCCCTCCTCATACCTCTAAAAATGCCTCTCTCGGCCGGAGCAGAATTCTATGCCAAAAAT
>JAJHSY010000048.1:7500-50312 GCA_020800305.1 Porphyrio hochstetteri | reverse complement strand
AAATCCTCTGAGGAGCAGCTGAGGGAGCTGGGGGTGTTGGGTAGCTGCAGGCTGAGCATGACCAGCAGGGTGCCCAGATTGATGGTGTTTGTGCTTCTCTTCCCCTCAGAGGCTGGAGAGGTGTGTGGGCATCGTGACCTCCCTGACCAACGGGCTGTCGGAGAGGGAAGCCAACGATGCCCTCAATGCTCATGTAAGTGTTGAGTCCTTCAGAGAGGAGGAATCCTGCCTGGAGGGAAGAATTCCTCCTGTGTTCCACCCATGTGGAGCTCTGCTTGGGGGAGAGGGCTGGAGAGCTACTAGTGAGCTGCAGGGACCAGCTGAGTCTGAGCCTGATGTGTTCTCCTGGAGTCACAGAATCACAGAATCCCAGACTGGGCTGGGTTGGGAGGGACCCCAAGGGTCACAGAGCTCCAACCCCCTGCCACAGGCAGGGACACCAACCTCCAGGCCTGGAGCTACACAAGGTTGCCCAGGGCCCCAGCCAACCTGGCCTTGAACACCCCCAGACACGGGGCACCCACCCCCTCTCTGGGCAGCCCCTTCCAGCCCCTCACCACTCTCTCTGCACAGAACTTCCCCCTAATCTCTCCTCTCCCCCTTCCCTCCTCCAGCTTCACTCCATCCCCCTTGTCCTGCCAGTCTCTGCCCTTTAACAAGCTGATTCCCCTCCTGTTCCTCTGCTCCCTTCAGGCACTGGGAGGCTGCAGTGAGGTCCCCCCACAGCCTTCTCTTCTCCAGGCTGACCCAGCCCAGCTCCCTCAGCCTCTCTCCATAGGGGAGCTGCTCCAGCCCTCTGAGCATCTCCGTGGCTCCTCTGACCCCTCTCCAACAGCCCCACATCTTCCTTGTGTTGGGCCCCAGCTCTGGACACAGGACTCCAGCTGGGGAGGGCAGAGCAGAGAGGGACAATCCCCTCCCTGTCCCTGCTGCCACCCCTCTGCTGATGGAGCCCAGGATCCCATTGCCCTTCCCAGCTCCAGGAGCTCACTGCTGGCTCCTGGGAAGTTCCTCCTCCACATTCCCAGAGTTATTACAGTTCAGAGACCCAGCAGCATCATGCCTTCACTCCTTGTCCCCTCCCCTCTCTGAAAGCTGTCCCACAGTGTGATTCCTTCCTCAGATCCCCCCACCTGTGGCTCCTGTACGTGTGTCACACTCTGTCCCTCCACCTGCACTCTGGCTCTTTCCATTTCTCCTGGATTTTTACACTCCTCCTCTGCTCCCAGCAGCTTTTTCCTGGCTGCCAAACAACCAACCCCCAGAAAAGGGCAGGTTCAGCCTTTCTCTTGAGGGATGGAGCAGTTCTTTCTTGCCAGCAGGCTGCAGATGTTGCCATATAAGGAGAACCCTCGTGTGACACATTCATGGGCTCTCACATGTCCTGGTTGCATTTTTGCCTCCCCAGAACACCTTGAGCTGTTGGAATCCTTGGTGCAACGTTGCCTTTCCTTACTGGGAAAAGGTCAGCAGCCCAGCTGGCTTTCAGGCCTCTCCCAAATGTTTTCCCATGGGATGAGCAGGTTGTAGGAAAGGCTGTAGGAAGAACTTGGGCAGGTGCCTGGGTGCAGGACAGGGCTTGGGGTCCTGCTGCTTGTTCTTCTCCAGGGGGTTGTTGCCTCCTTCAGTCATAGAATCAGAGAATGGTCTGGGTTTGGGAGGGACCCCAAGGATCACAGAGCTCCAACCCCCTGCCACAGGCAGGGCCACCAACCTCCAGGCCTGGAGCTACACAAGGTTGCCCAGGGCCCCAGCCAACCTGGCCTTGAACACCCCCAGGGATGGGGCACCCACCCCCTCTCTGGGCAGCCCCTTCCAGCCCCTCACCACTCTCTCTGCACAGAACTTCCCCCCAATCTCTCCTCTCCCCATTCCCTCCTCCAGCTTCACTCCATCCCCCTTGTCCTGCCATTGTTAAGATCATTCTGTGATCTTAAAGGGCTTTTCCAACCTGGTGATTCCATGTGAAAGGTCTCCAGAAGGTCAGAGAACACCTTGCACTGCTCATGCTTTTAACTAGGGACTTTTTCACTACTCTGCAATCAAAAGCTGCAGACACAGAATCATGGAATCATAGAATCCCAGACTGGGCTGGGTTGGGAGGGACCCCAAGGGTCACAGAGCTCCAACCCCCCTGCCACAGGCAGGGCCACCAACCTCCAGGCCTGGAGCTCCACAAGGTTGCCCAGGGCCCCAGCCAACCTGGCCTTGAACACCATGAGACACCAGAACGTGACACAATTAAAGTCACCAGGATGGGAGAGACCCTGTTGTTGTCTCTATTCCCTTGTCATCCCACTTGGAATTCCTTCCAGGCTGCTGAGTGCCTGGTTGACCACCCATTGGGTGGGCTCCAGTCTCTTTCCTCCTCCTGGCTCTCTTCACCTTCCTCTGACCCCCCATCTCACCCCCTCACCGCTGTGTTTTTCTCTCCCAGATATGTAAAGGGACCCCCCAGCACGAGGAAATCTGCCTGGGCCTCTTCACCCTGGTCTTGACTGAACCTGCTCAGGCTCAGAAGGTAAGAACCACAGGGACACAGGGGTGGGAAGGGACCCCCAGAGCCCATGGGGTCCAACCCCCTGCCAAAGCAGTGTCCCTGGGACAGGTCACACAGGTCGGTGTCCAGACGGGGCTGGAATCTCTCCAGAGAAGGAGACTCCACACCCCCTGGGCAGCCTGTCCCAGGGCTCCCTCACTGGGGAAAAGTTCTTCCCCAGATCAGTGTGGAACTCCCTGTGCTCCAACTTGAGCCCATCACCCCTTGTCCTGTCCCCACAGACACTGAGCAGAGGCTGCCCATGTCCCCCTGTGTCCCACCCTTCAGCTATTGATCCCCATTGATCAGATCCCCTCTCAGTCTCTTCTCTCCAGGCTGAACAGCCCCAGCTCACTCAGCCTTTCCTCACAGGGGAGATGCTCCAGGCCCTTCAGCATCTCCACAGCCTCCTCTGGACTCTCTCCAGGAGATCCCTGGCTGTTTGATCCCAGGGAGCCCAGCACTGGACACAACACTCCAGGTGGGGCCTGACCAGGGCAGAGCAGAGGGGGAGGATCCCCTCCTGTGACCTGCTGCCCACACTCCTCTTGATGCCCCCCAGATCCTCTTGAGGCTCCTCCAAAACCTTCTCCATGAGGGATTCTTCTTCTTTTGCTCTCCAGCCAGTTGGGAATTCACAACTGGGGAGGTTTTGTGTCTCCTGGCCAGGACACTCAGCACTGAGCTGTGCTCATTGTAGGGCAGTGACTTTGCTTGGACCATTCCTGATGGTCTCATGTCCACGTGGCACAGATGCTGCCACCAGGGAAAGCAGCTCAACCCAGGTTCTTTTTCCCCTTTTAGAATTCATTTTTCTCCACTGTGGGAGGCAAATAACTGTCTCTTTAAGAAGCTCTGAAGCTTTTCCCTTGTTTGGGGTTGATTTTGGAGGCTCAGAATGGTTTTACCTCCTGGAAACCAGATGTTTAGAGAAATAATCACCTCAGCTCTAGAGGAGAAACATCTTCAATTCCCACAGCAAATTGCTTTCCAGCACTTTGTGCCTCTCTTATAATTTCCCAGCCTGGATTTAATGTTTAAATAACTCTTTTTAACACCTCTACAAACTGATTGTTTAATTTTTTTTCCCCCTCTTTAAATTGTGGCCCATCTTCTCTCCAGGGAGATGAGGAGTTTGTGTCCTAAACATCTTGGATGTGGGTTCAGTGCTGTTGCTCCAAGCTGGGGGTTGCTTGGGGAGGTGGTTGTGAAGAAACCTTTAATTTAGAAGCCAGATTTGATTGTAGCAGCTCTGGAGGAAACCAGAGGACCTGTCAGAGGGGCTGTGTGGGGTGAGAGGGACCCCAGGGTGAGGGCTCCATGTTTGGGTGGGTTTTGGTGAAGGGTTGAAGCTCTTGGGGTTGGTGGGGTGTGCAGTGTGGTGGGGTGGCGTGCCAGCAGGGCTGCTCTGTGGCTCCCAGGGCTGTGTTGGACTGAGGGTGACTCATGCAATATTCTCTCTTGATTTAATCACTGCTGAGGGCAGAGCTTTCTCCCCCAAAGAGATGGAGCTCAAGCTGGCTCACAGACTCACCAGGCTGGAGAAGACCTTTAAGATTCAGCCAGGAAAGCCAAGGGCATCCTGGCTTGTGTCAGAAATAGTGTGGCCAGTAGGGCTGGGGAGGGGATTGTGCCCCTGGACTGGGCACTGGGGAGGCTGCAGCTGGAGTGCTGGGTCCAGTTCTGGGCTCCTCAGCATCAGAAGGACATTGAGGTCCTGGAGCGAGTCCAGAGAAGGGCAACCAGGCTGGGGAAGGGGCTGGAGGGCAAAACCTCTGAGGAGCAGCTGAGGGAGCTGGGGGTGTTGAGCCTGGAGAAGAGGAGGCTGAGGGGAGACCTTATCACCACCTACAACTACCTGAAGGGAGGGTGCAGAGAGGTGGGTGATGGTCTCTTCAGCCAGGGGACAGGAGATGGGACAAGGGGCAATGGGCTCAAGCTCCCCCAGGGCAGGGTCAGAGCAGATGGGAGGGCAAAGTTCTTCCCTGGCAGAGTTGTGGGGCTGTGGCACAGGCTGCCCAGGGAGGGGCTGAGTCCCCTTCCCTGGGGGTGTTTAACAAAGGGGAGATGAGGTGCTCAGGGAGCTGGTTCAGCACAGGATGGGAATGGTTGGACTTGATGATCTTAAAGGGCTTCTCCAACCTTGTGATTCTGTGATCAAGTCCAACCCTTCCTGTCCTCTCTCACCCATATCTCTAAGCTCCCTGTGCTCACAGCTGCCTTGGCATTGCTGGATCCTTGTCACTCCAACTGTGCAGCCCCAAAATCACCTCTCAAAAGCAGAACATGCTTCTCCCACACCTGCTTATGGTGCAGCCACCTGCTCTCCTTCCCCCATCCTGCCTCGTGTGCTGAGCACAAGGTTTGTAAACCTGGAGAAGCCAAATCCAGCCAGGATTCAGAGTCCAGCCAGGGTAAAACAGCCCAATGCACCCTCCTGCATGGTTCCTCTGGGGTAGGGGAGTGTTGGGGTGGGGGAACCCATCTCCCTTGCTCCCAGCTCCTGCCAGCCCCCACGCTGTCTCTGGGGTGGCAGGCTGGGGTTTGATGTGCTGCTCATGGCTGTGGTGATCAGGGGTGGCTGGTCCTCCTGCTCTGTCTAGATCTGCTCTTCAGAGCACGTTGCTTTGCTTAGGGAGTAATTGGATCTGCTGGGCTCTGGTGTCATCTGCTGCTGCCACCTGCCCTGTGTGCAGGCAGGAAGCCAGCAGTGATCTTCACCCAGGCTGGTTTTGGGGTGGCGATTACTCCTTGCCTTCTCTTCTTGCCTACAAAGAGGGGTTAGAGGTTGCCTGGCTGCTGAGGCATCTTGTGAGACTCTTGAGAGAGCTCTGAGGTTGTCACACAGAGCTCTGTGACAAGCCCCTGGGTCCAGCTCAGCCAGCACCCACCATCCTCACCAGCCATTCCCACCTCTGGGAATGTCCTCACCCATGTCCTCACCAGCCATGGGTGAGGACATGGAGCATCAGACCCAGTGAGGCTGGTGTGGAAGTCACCCAGCTCTGAGTCCTCCAGCTTCACCACCCTCCCAGGACCTGTTGTTTAACCAAAAAAGCTCCTCTCCTTTTTTGGGGAGGGGGCTTTGAGCTGCCCCATTCCCTCACTGACCCAAGGATGGCTCAGCTTTCCCCTCTCTCAGCTGAAGAACCCAGGTCTCCTCCACCTTTGTTGTCTTGATGCTGCAGCCAAGTGAGCTGAGCTCTGCTAAACTCACCCAGCTGTGAGGAGGGACCCTTGACCCCCTCCAAACATCCAAGTGCCACCAACCCAACCCTGAGATCTCCCTCCTCCACCTCCCTTTAATTAACACTCTGCTCTGGGGTCAGAGTGCATGGAGCCTCCCTGGCATCTCCTCCAGCCTCTGTCCCCTGTGTGCCTCTTCTCCCCTGGTGCTGAGCAGGAGGAAAACTTTCTCCTCCCCTTCCAGGGCTGTTTTCTCTTCTTGCTTTTCATCCTCTTCATTTAAAAAGGAACATTTCTCATTTGTCCCTTCCTGTTAATTAAAGAGCCTGTGTGAGTGGTGGCTCAGAGAGCAGAGAGGAGATGATGGATTCTCTGTAGCCTTGGCAATCATCAAGAAATCCAGGGTTTCTCCCCACCCCCTCAGCTCCTGGAGCCCTGGAGATGCTTCTGCTCCAAGCACTTCCCTTTGGATTATTGCTTCCAAGCACTTCCCTTTGGATTGTTGCTTCCATCCTTGAGCTTGGAGGCCAGTTAGTCCAGTCTGACCCAGCTAAGCAACTGGTTGTGCTGCCCTGATAAAGTGGGATTCAATCTCCTCTGAGCTGAGGCTCAGCCCCATCATAGGTGCAGTTTGGGATCTGGTTTCCTTACAGGATTCAAGGTGAAGAGCTGCCAGATTGCCTGAGGTGATGGGATTGCAGTGTCCTTCCTACCAGGAGTTAAATGCTCAACCAGAAGTGAAGCCCTTGGAGTTTAGCTCCTTAGGGTGCTGCCAGAACCAGCCTGGCTGCTTGGGAATCAATCCATGCTGTCAGAGCTGTATCATGGAATGTTCTGGGTTGGGAGGGACCCCAAGGGTCCCAGAGCTCCAACCCCCTGCCACAGGCAGGGCCACCAACCTCCAGGCCTGGACCTACACAAGGTTGCCCAGGGCCCCAGCCAACCTGGCCTTGAACACCTCCAGGGATGGGGCACCCACCCCCTCTCTGGGCAGCCTGTTCCAGCCCCTCACCACTCTCTCTGCACAGAACTTCCCCCTAATCTCTCCTCTCCCCCTTCCCTCCTCCAGCTTCACTCCATCCCCCTTGTCCTGCCAGTCTCTGCCCTTGAACAAGCTGATTCCCCTCCTGTTCCTCTGCTCCCTTCAGGGACTGGGAGGCTGCAATGAGGTCCCCCCACAGCCTTCTCTTCTCCAGGCTGACCCAGCCCAGCTCCCTCAGCCTCTCTCCATAGTTGAGCTGCTCCAGCCCTCTGAGCATCACTTTGTGGGGGCTTTAATGGAGCTGTGGATGCTGCACCTCACATGTGTTCAGCAGAAAACCAAAACCTGGGTGTTTTTACCCATAAATAGCAGGAATTTTGGAGTGTGGAAGCTGCAGAGCACCAAGGAAAGGTGCTGAGGTGAAAGATGTTCATCTCATTGCTGCTCCTCAGGGTGCAGAAATGCACCTGCCTGGGGGAGGGAAGTGCTGGGGGGTGATGGTGAGGGGTGACAATCCTGGGGTGACAATCCTGGGGTGTCAATCCTGCTGCTGAGCATGGGAGGTGAGATCCAGGCAGGGTTTGAGACCTGGCAATGCTGGTGTTGGCCAAAATGACCTAAAAACTTCATCTGAGGCCAGAGCAGACCAGATGGGAAGTGGTGTCCTAGGTGCTGGGCCAGCTCCTGTGTCCCCCCCCGGGGTGCTGGGCCAGCTCCTGTGTCCCCCCCCGGGGTGCTGGGCCAGCTCCTGTGTCCCCCCAGGGTGCTGGGCCAGCTCCTGTGTCCCCCAGGGATGCTGGACCAGCTCCTGTGTCCCCCAGGACCAGCTCTGTGTCCCCCAGAGATGCTGGACCAGCTCCTGTGTCCCCCAGGACCAGCTCTGTGTCCCCCAGGGGTGCTGGACCAGCTCTGTGTCCCCCAGGACCAGCTCTGTGTCCCCCAGGGGTGCTGGACCATCTCCTGTGTCCCCCAGGACCAGCTCCTATGTCCCCCAGGACCAGCTCTGTGTCCCCCCCAGGGATGCTGGACCAGCTCCTGTGTCCCCCAGGACCAGCTCTGTGTCCCCCCCAGGGATGCTGGACCAGCTCCTGTGTCCCCCAGGACCAGCTCTGTGTCCCCCAGGGATGCTGGACCAGCTCCTGTGT
Source organism: Porphyrio hochstetteri (assembly GCA_020800305.1). Lineage (NCBI taxonomy): Eukaryota > Metazoa > Chordata > Aves > Gruiformes > Rallidae > Porphyrio > Porphyrio hochstetteri. The sequence continues at coordinate 42,460 of JAJHSY010000048.1, read as the reverse complement.
CCCCCAGGGATACTGGACCAGCTCCTGTGTCCCCCAGGACCAGCTCTGTGTCCCCCCCAGGGGTGCTGGACCAGCTCTGTGTCCCCCAGGACCGGCTCCTATGTCCCCCAGGACCAGTTCTGTGTCCCCCCCAGGGATGCTGGACCAGCTCCTGTGTCCCTCAGGGATGCTGGACCAGCTCTGTGTCCCCCAGGGATGCTGGACCAGCTCCTGTGTCCCCCAGGACCAGCTCTGTGTCCCCCCCAGGGATGCTGGACCAGCTCCTGTGTCCCCCAGGACCAGCTCTGTGTCCCCCCCAGGGATGCTGGACCAGCTCCTGTGTCCCCCAGGACCAGCTCTGTGTCCCCCAGGGATGCTGGGCCAGCTCCTGTGTCCCCCAGGACCAGCTCCTATGTCCCCCAGGACCAGCTCCTATGTCCCCCAGGACCAGCTCTGTGTCCCCCAGGACCAGCTCTGTGTCCCCCAGGACCAGCTCTGTGTCCCCCAGGGATGCTGCAGGAGCTGTGGTGTGTTCCTGGCCAGGTAGTCACGTTGTGTGTGGAGCCTTTGAGTCTGGCTCTGCTTTGTGGGTATTAATTTGGCATTCCAAAAGCAATTAGAGGCCCCACAGAGTCTCCACCTCTTGGGTTTGGGGTTGGTTTTTGTTTGTTTGTGCCTTTTTTTGTTTGAAATATGTCTCATTTTACTCTGTGCTGTGTGACAGAGGGAGGGAGAGAGGCCTGAGCACAGGGAGTCTAATTAAAGAGACCCTGTGAGGCCTCATTAGCTGCCCAGAGGAGGATGCAGCCACCAGAGCCCTGCTCTCTGGAGTATCATGACATTTACTGGCATGAATTAACATTCATGCAGAACCACTTAGCTAATGACTCCCCTAATCACCCTCCACCCCCTGCTGCCCTCACCAGAGGGGAAGGGAGAGCTGGCACCTTTGCTCCCTGGGCAGGGTTTTGTCTGGCTGCTGGTGGCACAAGAGTCCTTCCTTTGCCCTACAATGGGTGCCTCTTCCCATGGATGGGTGGCTCTTCCCATGGATGGGTGGCTCTTCCCATGGATGGGTCCTTCTTCCCATGGATGGGTGGCTCTTCCCATGGATGGGTGGCTCTTCCCATGGATGGGTGGCTCTTCCCATGGATGGGTCCTTCTTCCCATGGATGGGTGGCTCTTCCCATGGATGGGTGGCTCTTCCCATGGATGGGTGGCTCTTCCCATGGATGGGTCCTTCTTCCCATGGATGGGTCCTTCTTCCCTACAATGGGTGCCTCTTCCCCTGGATGGGTCCTTCTTCCCCTGGATGGGTCCTTCTTCCCCTGGATGGGTGCCTCTTCCCCTGGATGGGTGCCTCTTCCCCCACGGTGGGTGCCTCTTCCCCCACGGTGGGTCCCTCTTCCCCACGGACGGGTCCCTCTTCCCCACAGTGGGTCCCTCTTCCCCACAGTGGGTCCCTCTTCCCATGGAGCATCCCCACAAACCCACTGCTTTGGATCTCAGGCAACTTGGTTGGAATTCTGCCCCAAAACAACCACTCTGGAGTCGAGCCATCTCCACATCAAGCTCTGTAGGTGGTTCCCTCTTCCCATAGAGCATCCTCACAAACCCACTGGTTTGTTTCTTGGGCAGCTTGCTTGGATTTCTATCCCAAAACAACTGGTAGCATGGTTTGGAGTCAAGCCATCTCCAAATCAAGCTCTGTAGATGCTTCTCTCTTCCCATAGAGCATCCCCACAAACCCACTGGTTCGGATCTTGGGCAGCTTGGTTGGAATTCTGCCCCAAAACAACCACTTTGGAGTCAAGCCATCTCCACATCAAGCTCTGGCTGGTCTCAGAGCAGGATGTGGGGGGCACAGGGACCATCCACCTCCATTCCCATGTCTCCCATGCCACCTGTATTGAACCAGCATCACTTGTAGTGACCCCAAGACCTGTGGGCATCTGCAGAGTGGTTCCTGTTGTCACCAGTACCAGGGAGATGGGAGCAGTGGGGTGGCCTGAAGCCATCTGGTTATGACTTTATTACCCACCCCTTGCTGAAGGATCGTTGTCCCATCCTTTCTCTCTAGTGTTGGTGTGGCAGGGTGCAGGGAAGGATGGGGTGAGGCCACAGGGACACCCCAACAGTGTCTGCTCAGCAGGGAGACAATCTTTTGAACCCACCTGTTGATTTCCAGCACCCTCAGAGGGTTGATGTCTCTCCCTGCCTGGCCTTGGGAGATCCAGCTCACCCCCCAGGAGTCCACCTACCTTGAGTCTCTTTCCCTGAGAGTCACTTATTGCTGTTACCTGCTCAGGTTTGACAAACCCACCCTACATTTGCTCATCTGTGATCATCTCCTGCTCTTCTTCTCCACCACAGTGCTACAGGGACTTGGCACTGGTGAGCAGAGATGGCATGAACATTGTTCTCAACAAGATCAACCACATTCTCATGGAGAAATACTTGAAGCTGCAGGATACCTGTCGGACCCAGGTGAGGAGAAGGTTTTTCTCCCCTAAAATTGCTCCTTTCACACCAACCAGAGGGAACATGGAGAGCTCACAAGGGGCAGTTGGCACTGGTGGAGCTGCTTTGCTCCATGCTGTGGGCTGGGAAGGGAAACGTGGTGGCAAATTGAGCCCAGTGGGATGAGGTTTAACAAGGCCAAGGGCAGAGTGCTGCACATGGGGCACAACAACCCCATGCAGCTACAGGCTGGGGGAGACTGGCTGGAGAGCTGTCAGGCAGAGAAGGACCTGGGGGTGTTGGGTGGCTGCAGGCTGAACATGAGCCAGCAGTGTGCCCAGGGGGCCAGGAAAGCCAAGGGCATCCTGGCTTGTGTCAGACCCAGTGTGGCCAGTAGGGCTGGGGAGGGGATTGTGCCCCTGCACTGGGCACTGGGGAGGCTGCAGCTGGAGTGCTGGGTCCAGTTCTGGGCTCCTCAGCATCAGAAGGACATTGAGGTCCTGGAGCGAGTCCAGAGAAGGGCAACCAGGCTGGGGAAGGGGCTGGAGGGCAAATCCTCTGAGGAGCAGCTGAGGGAGCTGGGGGTGTTGAGCCTGGAGAAGAGGAGGCTGAGGGGAGACCTTCTCCCCACCTCCCCTGCCCTGCCAGGAGGGTGCAGAGAGGTGGGTGATGGTCTCCTCAGCCAGGGGACAGGAGATGGGACAAGGGGCAATGGGCTCAAGCTGCCCCAGGGCAGGGTCAGAGCAGATGGGAGGGCAAAGTTCTTCCCTGGCAGAGTTGTGGGGCTGTGGCACAGGCTGCCCAGGGAGGGGCTGAGTCCCCTTCCCTGGGGGTGTTTAACAAAGGGGAGATGAGGTGCTCAGGGATCTGGTTCAGCACAGGATGGGAATGGTTGGACTGGATGATCTCAGAGGGCTTTTCCAGCCCTGTGGCTCTGAGAGGTGCTGTGGGGAGGCTGTGGCAGGAGCTGGCTGATCTCTGTCTCCCTCCTCTCCCCTCCCAGCTGGTGTGGCTGCTGCGGGAGCTGGTGAAGAGCGGGGTGCTCGGTGCTGATGGTGTCTGCATGACCTTCATGAAGCAGATTGCAGGTGAGTTGTGCCACAGGAGTGAGGTGGCCTCTACCTGCATCTTCTTTCCCCCATGTTGGGCAGGCTGGGTGCTGCCAGCACCCTCCCAGGGCTGTCACAGTGTCACAGGTCCACACAGGCTCCCCCAGAGTCTCCATACCCAGCACCAAGCCTGCCCCAACCTGTCTGATGAGGAAATCTCTCCAGGGAGGATAGAGAGGTGGCTAAAACCTGAGGAGCCTGTTGCTCCCAGCAGCCTCTACACAAAGGTGAATCTCAGACAGAGCCAGGAGGCTTCTGCCCAACACTGGAGCAGCCAGGAAGCACGTTGGCTCCTGTCACCTCCAGCTCTCACCCCGTGACAGCACTGGGATCATCCTTAATCCCTCTGTGACACCAGGAGCTGTGTGTGTGGCTCCTGAGACACACAATAGTCTGTTTCACCCCATGAGAACTGGCTGTGGGACAGGGCTCAGAGGGTGCTGATCAGTGGAGCAGAGTCTGACTGGGGACCTGTGATCTGGGGTGTCCCCAGGGCTCAGTGTGGGGTCCAGTCCTGTTCAATATCTTCATCAACGACCTTGATGAGGGAACAGCACCCACCCTCAGCAAGTACCTGATGATCCAGAGCTGGGAGGGGTGGGTGACAGGCAGGAACGCTTCAGTGAGACCTGGACAGGCTGGAGAGCTGGGCAGGGAGAGACCAGAGGAGGTTCAACAAAAGCAAGTGGAGAGTCTGGCACCTAGGAAGGAATAACTGCTGGAATCAGCACAGGCTGGGGGTGAGCTGCTGGAGAGGAGCTCTGAGGAGAAGGACCTGGGGGTCCTGGTGGGTGACAGGGTGGCCATGAGCCAGCAGTGTGCCCTGGTGGCTGAGAGAGACAATGGGATCCTGGGGTCATCAAGAGGAGTGTGGCCAGCAGGTCACAGGAGGGGATCCTCCCCCTCTGCCCTGCCCTGGTCAGGCCCCACCTGGAGTGTTGTGTCCAGGTCTGGGCTCCCTGGGATCAAACAGCCAGGGATCTCCTGGAGAGAGTCCAGAGGAGGCTATGGAGATGATGAAGGGCCTGGAGCATCTCCCCTGTGAGGAAAGGCTGAGGGAGCTGGGGCTGTTCAGCCTGGACAGAAGAGACTGAGAGGGGATCTGATCAATGGGGATCAATAGCTGAAGGGTGGGACACAGGGGGACATGGGCAGCCTCTGCTCAGTGTCTGTGGGGACAGGACAAGGGGTGATGGGCTCAAGTTGGAGCACAGGGAGTTCCACCCCAATGTGGGGAAGAACTTCTCCCCAGTGAGGGTGAGGGAGCCCTGGGACAGGCTGCCCAGGGGGTGTGGAGTCTCCTTCTCTGGAGAGATTCCAGCCCCATCTGGACACCGACCTGTGTGACCTGTCCTAGGGACCCTGCTTTGGCAGGGGGTTGGATTGATGAGCTCTGGAGGTCCCTTCCCACCCCTGTGAGCCTGTGATGTAAAGCCAGGGGCTGCTCTGGGGAGCTGGTGCAGCCCATGCTGTGGCCTGTAGCCTGTTCCCCCCTCCCAAGCCCTGCCTGTTCCCCGCTCCCTTCCTCTCGCCTTTCCGGCTTCACAGGAACGGTGCCTCTTCCGTGGCCCCTCCTGATGGCCACGAAGGAAGAATGACCATCCCCACCAGAAAAAAACCTGTCAGTGGCCTTTTATTGTCCATTCCTGGGCAGCCTGGGCTGGAAACTGCCCTGGCTGCTGTGTTAGAGGGGAGGAAGAATGGAGAAGGGAGGAGACACAGTGCTGAGCACAAGCCAAAGCCGCCCCTGGGGCTGCTGGCCCAGTGTAAACACCGAAGGGTTTAAGCTCTGGTGAAGGCATCTCTTGTTTCCCCTTGGTTGCACCTCCCTGTTCAGGGCCCCTTCTGTTCTGGAAAGATGCCACTGTCTCACTTGTCATCGTTTTTATGCTGCTTTCATTGTTCTGGATCCATTGTGTTTGGTGCTGCCCCTGTGAGCAGGAGTCCTGCTCTGCCCCCACCCACGTCAGCTCCAGCTCCCTGCTGCAGCCTCGTGCTGAGGGCTTGGCCTCTACTTGAGGGAGTCATGGAATGGTCTGGGATGGAAAGGAGCCCAAGTTAACATGAGGCAGCAGTGAGCTCCTGGAGTTGGGAAGGGCGATGGGATCCTGGGCTCCATCAGCAGAGGGGTGGCAGCAGGGACAGGGAGGGGATTGTCCCTCTCTGCTCTGCCCTCCCCAGCTGGAGTCCTGTGTCCAGAGCTGGGGCCCAACACAAGGAAGATGTGGGGCTGTTGGAGAGGGGTCAGAGGAGCCACGGAGATGCTCAGAGGGCTGGAGCAGCTCCCCTATGGAGAGAGGCTGAGGGAGCTGGGCTGGGTCAGCCTGGAGAAGAGAAGGCTGTGGGGGGACCTCACTGCAGCCTCCCAGTCCCTGAAGGGAGCAGAGGAACAGGAGGGGAATCAGCTTGTTAAAGGGCAGAGACTGGCAGGACAAGGGGGCTGGAGTGAAGCTGGAGGAGGGAAGGGGGAGAGGAGAGACTGGGGGGAAGTTCTGTGCAGAGAGAGTGGTGAGGGGCTGGAAGGGGCTGCCCAGAGAGGGGGTGGGTGCCCCATCCCTGGGGGTGTTCAAGGCCAGGTTGGCTGGGGCCCTGGGCAACCTTGTGTAGCTCCAGGCCTGGAGGTTGGTGGCCCTGCCTGTGGCAGGGGGTTGGAGCTCTGTGACCCTTGGGGTCCCTCCCAACCCAGCCCAGTCTGGGATTCTATGATCAGAGAGTTCCCACCCCCCATTCCTCACAGATGCTGCTTCCCTTTAATAGGCTCAGCAGCTGGGAGCTTTTTCTCTTTGCCACCTCCCAAATCTCACCCCTTTCTGGCTCCTCCTTTGCTTTCTGGAAGGAAATACCACCTCTTGTCCCAAAAACCCCTTGATCCCCCATCAGAAAGGCACCTGCACCTAGAAACAAGCTGTATCTAGGGATGGCCTGGCAGGCAGAGCAGTACCAGGCCAGGAGTGTGTGCTTCAGGCAGGGACCAAACTCCTTGACTCCTTACTGGGAGCACTGGGATCGATGCAATCAGTGGCTTGCTTGACAACAGAACCATTCCCATTCACCTGAGTGGCTTTTCTCTTTGGCTTTCAGGAGGTGATGTGACAGCAAAGAACATCTGGCTGGCTGAGAACGTCCTGGAGATCCTGACAGAGCAAAGGTACAGCTGGTGGGGAGGTGCTGGCTGAGGCTGCTCCACTCTGAAGAGCAGTGAGGGAGAGAGTGCTCCTCTCCTGCCTCTGGAGGGGGGTGCTTGCCCTGCTCACCTCAGGGGAGGCAAATTCTGGGCTGGTGGGGTTGGGTTGTGCCATGACAGCCAACCTGGTGATGGGTTTTCCTGCTCAAAAGACCTTCCCCATTCCCTGACTCTATTACCAAGGCTGTTTTCAAGCTGGGGCTTGAATCCCAAACCCTCAGAACCCTCTGGCAGCAGATTGTGTCCTGAAATCCCTCCCTTAGCAAACCTCCTCTGCAGGCACCTCCCCATGAAGCTGTTCTGCCCCAACCTGTGGGGTGACGTTCCCAAACCAGCAGCACCCAGCAGACACTCACCCCACCCTTCTGCTCACGATGGGATGGCACCCCAATCTCTCAGCAGGGTTGAAAACCACCCCTGGCTCCAGAGAAGCTGCATCCCAGGAATAGTTTCCTGCTGAGCTTCCTGAGCTGTGGGGGAGGTGTTCCTTTGGGAGGGGGAGGACTCACTTAATTACCCAAAAAACCTTCCTGTGTTTAAACAGCTCCTGGTTCAGCTGCAACTTTAATTTGTTGTGGACTGGGAAGTATTGTCCTGTGGGCTCAGCATTGTCCTTTGTTGGCACAACAGCAGCTAATTGATGATAAGCAGAATTCCAAAGTGAGGCCTTGTTTTTAAATACCCCTGGGCTGGCTGGGAGCAGAGGGATCCTTCTGCAATCACCTCTCACTCTGCTAAACAATCAAGTTGTTAAAGCTTTTTATTTGGCCAGGACAAACAATCCTGGGGATTTGGTTTATTCCAGGAAGGGCTCTGGGGGGTGTGTTGCTGTGAGTGCCACCTAGTGCCCCACTGTGCCCAAGGTAGGAGGGACCCTCTGGGCTTGGCTGGGTTTGGGTTCTTTGCTGCCTTTTGTTAATCATGGAATGGTCTGGGTTGGGAGGGACCCCAAGGGTCACAGAGCTCCAACCCCCTGCCAGGTTTGGGAGGGACCCCAAGGGTCACAGAGCTCCAACCCCCTGCCAGGGTTGGAAGGGACCCCAAGGGTCACAGAGCTCCAACCCCCCTGCCAGGTTTGGGGGGGACCCCAAGGGTCACAGAGCTCCAACCCCCCTGCCAGGTTTGGGGGGGACCCCAAGGGTCACAGAGCTCCAACCCCCTGCCACAGGCAGGGCCACCAACCTCCAGGCCTGGAGCTACACAAGGTTGCCCAGGGCCCCAGCCAACCTGGCCTTGAACACCCCCAGGGATGGGGCACCCACCCCCTCTCTGGGCAGCCTGTTCCAGCCCCTCACCACTCTCTCTGCACAGAACTTCCCCCTAATCTCTCCTCTCCCCCTTCCCTCCTCCAGCTTCACTCCATCCCCCTTGTCCTGCCAGTCTCTGCCCTTGAACAAGCTGATTCCCCTCCTGTTCCTCTGCTCCCTTCAGGGACTGGGAGGCTGCAATGAGGTCCCCCCACAGCCTTCTCTTCTCCAGGCTGACCCAGCCCAGCTCCCTCAGCCTCTCTCCTCGTAGGGGAGGCTCATTAATCTTGACCCTTCTGGGTTTTGACTGGATTTAAATCCCCATTGGGAATATTGTGAGAGGTGCTGGGGGCTCCCTGGGTCAGGAAGGACAGGGAGCTCCTGGCAAAGGGATGACAAAGGGCTGTGGAGATGCTGAGGAGACCAGAACATCTCCCTGATGCAGAGATGCTGAGGGACTTGGGGCTGTTGAAGAGAAGCCTGAGGGGGATCTTCTCAGTGATAAACCCTTGAGGGGTGGGCTCAGGAGGAGGGGTCAGTGTGTTCAGTGGTGCCCAGGGATGGGACAAGAGGTGATGGGCACAAACTGGAGCAGAAGAAGTCCCACCTGACCCTGAGGAGGAGCTTCTTTCCTGGGAGGGTGGCAGAGCCCTGGGCTGTGGGAGTAGGAGCTCTGTGACCCTTAGGGTCCCTTCCAACCCAGACCAGTCTGGGATTCTATGATTCTGTGATCCAGAGCCACATCTGGCTGCTGGTCTAGAGGAGAACATTCCAGAGCTGAGCTCTGTCTCTCTGAGTCTGTCAGAGGAGAGGAGATGTGAGAGGAAAAGGCTCAACCCCCTCAAAGGTAAAACTGGGGTGTCAGCAACTCCTACCACAGCAGAAACCCAGCAGGAGGGGAGAGCAGAGGCTTGGAACTGAGCCCAGGAGAGACCCTCCAGCTCCTTGCTGGGATTTAGGGGCTTTGATTAGGGATAAACCCAGAGCTTTAATTAAAGCCCCACGTGAGAAGATGCCCCGCTGCATTCAGAGCCTGGCTTAATTAAAACCACTTAATGGCAAAGCTGCCTCTCCAGCTCTGCCCAGCTCAGAGAGGAGGCAGCTCTGCTGGCTCTCAGTGCTGCCTGTTAATTTAGCATCATGCTGTTAATTTAGCATCATGCTGCTAATTGCAACACGAGCCCAAAGCCTCCTCAGGATGTTTTCTGTTGGATCGATGAATCCCATGGCTTGGGGTGGCTTTTAACCCCGCCCCCCCCCAGTTTCAACAGTGTTTTCATGTTCCACACAGCCCTCAGAGGGAAAAGGGGGGAGCTGCTGCCCTCCCAGCACCCCCCCAGCCCCATCCCAGCCTTAATTAGTCCCCCACCCTCCCTATTGTAACCTCAGCTCAGCGCCCTGTGCTGCCGGGTCACAGCCCACCCACCCAACTCAGTCACCCTCTCTAGACTCAGGGGGAAGACTCTAGGAAGGGAACCACTTGTCTCCCCACCCCAGGTTGTCTCCTCCACGATGGTTCAAGGCTGCTGGGTGTGTGTCTCTTCAGGTGACCCTGGTGCTGCAGCTGCCACACGCAGCGGTGACGCTTCCACAGGGCCCCTGGCTGAGCCAGGGGATGCCACAAGCCATCAAGCACTCAGCCAGCCTGGACCTTTCTTGGCATCTGCTGCAAATAACTGAGCTGACAAGGTCCCTTTTTAGAGCCAGGGAATATTTATTGTCCAGCTCAGATAAGGGAGGCTGAGAACTCAGCACACCCAGCAGCCAGGCGCTGGGTACAGAGCGCTGCTCCCCCATCCTTCCTGGTGCCCATGGTGGGGCTGTGGTGTCTCTCCCACCACAGACCCTCTCTACACAGCCACATCTGCCTTCTCCCAAGTCTCCCTGGGATTTAATCTCTGGTTTTCCCCCAGATTTTGCCATTTGGTGCTTCCAGCTCCCCAGTTGTGATGTCTGCTCTTATCCCTCTGCCCCACGTGCCGTTAGCTGGTCAAGCTGGGGTAGGGAACAGCTCTTCCTCTTCCCCCAGTGCTGTGGGAGCTGCTGCTCAGCCTGGCACAGGGTTTGAAAGCTGCTGTGTCTCCTTAACAGCTTCCCAGTGTGACCTGCTGCTCCCAGTCCCACCAGTTTCACTGGATCAACCCACTTGGCACTGGTGGTCTGGTGGGATGGGAGCGTGAAAACACCTCTCACGTGGGTGTGTGTGAGAACATTCAGAGCCTGATCCCATGGGAAGGTCCTTTGTAGCTTCTCCTGGTGTGTTGTGTCTTGCTCAGTGCTGCTCTGGTTGTGGAGACCAGTAAAGAGGTTCCTGTGGTGGTTGGTGCTGGGATCAAGGTCAGATCTATCCATGGGGGCAGCTGCTCCCTCTGCTCAGATCCTTGGGGCAGTGGAAGATCCAGCTGGAGCTTCTCATGAGCATGTCTGCCACCCTGCCCTGGGCTTGGGGTGTGAGCACCCCAAGGGTGGGCTTTGATGGGACAGTCCTGGGGGAGAAGAGGAGTTGAACCAAAGTGTAGCAGGCACCAGCATGGAGCAGTGATCTGTGGATGAACCTTCTGGAACAACAGGCTGGAGTCATAGAATCATAGAATGTTCTGGGTTGGAAGGGACCCCAAGGGTCACAGAGCTCCAACCCCCTGCCACAGGCAGGGCCACCAACCTCCAGGCCTGGAGCTACACAAGGTTGCCCAGGGCCCCAGCCAACCTGGCCTTGAACACCCCCAGGGATGGGGCACCCACCCCCTCTCTGGGCAGCCTGTTCCAGCCCCTCACCACTCTCTCTGCACAGAACTTCCCCCCAGTCTCTCCTCTCCCCCTTCCCTCCTCCAGCTTCACTCCAGCCCCCTTGTCCTGCCAGTCTCTGCCCTTGAACAAGCTGATTCCCCTCCTGTTCCTCTGCTCCCTTCAGGGACTGGGAGGCTGCAATGAGGTCCCCCCACAGCCTTCTCTTCTCCAGGCTGACCCAGCCCAGCTCCCTCAGCCTCTCTCCGTAGGGGAGCTGCTCCAGCCCTCTGAGCATCTCCGTGGCTCCTCTGACCCCTCTCCAACAGCCCCACATCTTCCTTGTGTTGGGCCCCAGCTCTGGACACAGGATCCAGCTGGGGAGGGCAGAGCAGAGAGGGACAATCCCCTCCCTGTCCCTGCTGCCACCCCTCTTCTGCTGGAGCCCAGGATCCCATCACCCTTCCCAACTCCAGGAGCTCACTGCTGCCTCATGTTCAGTTCCCCATCCACCACCTCTGCAGCTCCTGGAGCTTCCCCCACCCTTGCTCTTCGTGCTCCATCCTCCTCTGCCCTGAACCTCTTGTGTTTCTCTCTCTCTCTCCTGGCTGTTGTCCCCTCATGGAGGTGCCTGAAGGTGGTTCTTTCTTCTCCCTGAGCAGGGAGTGGGTGCTGAAGAGCAGCCTCCTGGTAGCCATGGCAGTGTACACCTACCTGCGGCTCATCGTGGACCATCACGGCACAGCCCAGCTCCAGCTGCTCCGCCAGAAGGAGGTGGAATTCTGCATCTCCCTCCTCCGGGAACGGGTGAGCCCATCAAGGGATGGCTGGGAAAAGGGGGTCCTGCCCCTCTGGGGTGTCTGGCTTTGCATGTGGTTGTGTTCCCCCTTGTCCCTCATGCAGCTCCAGGAGGGTTTGAAGCCACTCTCTGTGCTTTCCTACCTATGAGAACATCAGCTTCTCCCCCAAGAGAGGCAGCCAGCATCTTCTCAGGCTTACAGAGGACATGACAGGCAGCTCTAGGCCACTCTTTGGTCTATAATGTGCTGGAGAAGCCACCTAAACTATATGTATAGACTGAAATCCTCATGTTTGGCAGCACAACCTTGTGGGATGTGATGGCTCTGCAGCTCCCTCCCCTCTGGGTGGGAAGGACCCAGTGTCCAAGTCTCTTCAGACACTGGCTGCAGTCCTGGGGAGAAAGATGTCAGATTTATGGGTTGATTGTTTGCTTTCTGAGAGTGAGAACATTCTAAAATAGCTTTGCTTGACCTTCCTGCCTGTCACCCTGCCTCTCAGAACCTGAGAGCTTCAAAAGGGAGGGGGCAGCCTGCCAGGGGCAGGAGCGTAGATACTGTCCAAAGAGTGAATCATCTGGAGCCAGCTGAAGGACTGATTGTTCCTTCCTTTCCCCTCCTGCCTCTTCTCTTCCCCCTGCTCAGGATCAGGTAGATTCCAGATGAGTTTTCTTCTCCTTTCTCTTCTCTTTTGCCCAGTTCATGGATTGTTTCATGATCGGCCGGGACCTCGTGAGGCTGCTGCAGAACGTTGCAAGGATCCCTGAGTTTGAGCAGCTCTGGAAGGACATCATCCACAACCCACAGGTCCTCAGTGCTCAATTCACAGGTAGGCAGGGCCAAAGGGATGGACATCCAGCTCCATCCTGCTCAGGGAACGGCCTCTCCTACCTCTGCTACCCACAGGCAACCTCTTCCTGCCTTCTCCTTCCCCTGCTGCAAAGCTGCTGTGGTCCTCAGCCCATTCCAGGGAGGTTTGGAGGACAAATCCTGCCTGGCAGCTGCTTTTTCACTCTGCATTCCCCATCTAGCTTAGGTTTCAGGACTGAGAGAGCCTCTCACAGCCTTGGGTGTGTGGGTTCCTTCCAGATATGCTCCCTTAGAGGTCATCACACAGAGTGTGCTGTAATTACACTGGCTGATCCCACCTCCATCAGCTCCAAGACCTGTGTGGGGCTGATTCCCAGCTCCTCTCATTGAAGAAATCACCTCCAAAAGCAGCTTTCCACTGGCTGCAGCGAGCTCAGGGATGGGAGCAGGGCCGTGGAGCAGGCTCTGGGCCTCAGCTGTGGCTCTTGGTGCCTTTTGCCTTTCCTTTTTCAGTGCTGAAGAGATCTTGCAGGTGTCTGGGCTCCAAACCAGCCACAAACCAGATGCTTCAGGCAGCTCTAATGTGAGAAGGTGGCTGGGCCACAACCAGAGTCATTAATTACATTGATTGTTCTGGAATTAGTGCTTCCTTAATTGGGGTTTTTAAAAAAAATTAAGCTGAGATGAAGTTGGAGTTGGATATAAAGTGTCTGAGTCCTTCAGACCTTCCCAAAAAAGAGCCTGATGGAGCTCTGCAGCTCTAAACTGAGAAGTCCAGGAGATGGAGCAACTGAGGGGGAAGAGAGAGAGGTGAGGGGCTGGAACAGGCTGCCCAGAGAGGGGGTGGGTGCCCCATGCCTGGGGGTGTTCAAGAACTGTGAACTCAGCTCACTGGGGATGTCAGTAGATCCCTGCCAGGGTCCTGCTCATACTGTACTGTCCATGGGTCTGTGCTGTCACAGAATCACAGGGTCACAGGGGTGGGAAGGGACCTCCAGAGCTCATCAGGTCCAACCCCCTGCCAAAGCAGGGTCCCTGGGACAGGTCACACAGGTTGGTGTCCAGATGGGGCTGGAATCTCTCCAGAGAAGGAGACTCCACACCCCCTGGGCAGCCTGTCCCAGGGCTCCCTCACCCTCACTGGGGAGAAGTTCTTCCCCACATTGGGGTGGAACTCCCTGTGCTCCAACTTGAACCCATCACCCCTTGTCCTGTCCCCACAGACACTGAGCAGAGGCTGCCCATGTCCCCCTGTGTCCCACCCTTCAGCTATTGATCCCCATTGATCAGATCCCCTCTCAGTCTCTTCTCTCCAGGCTGAACAGCCCCAGCTCCCTCAGCCTTTCCTCACAGGGGAGATGCTCCAGGCCCTTCAGCATCTCCAGAGCCTCCTCTGGACTCTCTCCAGGAGATCCCTGGCTGTTTGATCCCAGGGAGCCCAGCACTGGACACAACACTCCAGGTGGGGCCTGACCAGGGCAGAGCAGAGGGGGAGGATCCCCTCCTGTGACCTGCTGCCCACACTCCTCCTGATGCCCCCAGGATCCCACTGGCTCTCTCAGCCCCCAGGGCACACTGCGGGCTCATGGCCACCCTGTCACCCACCAGGACCCCCAGGTCCTTCTCCACAGAGCTCCTCTCCAGCAGGTCACCCCCAGCCTTTGCTGATTCCAGCAGTTATTCCTTCCCAGGTGCCAGACTCTCCACTTGCTTTTGTTGAATCTCCTCTGGTCTCTCCCTGCCCAGCTCTCCAGCCTGTCCAGGTCTCTCTGAATGCCTGTCTGTGGGGCTGTGTAATCCCAGGCTGATCCCAGGCTGATCCCTGTCTCTCCTCAGGTGTCCTGCAGCTCCTCCAGTCCAGGACATCTCGCAAATTCCTGGCCTGTCGCCTCACTCCTGACATGGAAACCAAGCTGCTCTTCATGACCTCACGGGTAATTCCCTCCTCCTCCTCCTCCCCCTGGGCTGGGGGAGTTGCTGTGCCAGCATCAGGGAGGAGGATGCTCATCCTGCATCCCTGCCTGGCCTGTGCTACTGGTCCCATTCCCACAGTGTCACTGGGCAGGGAGAGGGAGGGCAGAGCTTTACTGGTGTGAGTATGTCTGGCTTCCTTAGGCTGAGGGAGCTGGGCTGGGTCAGCCTGGAGAAGAGAAGGCTGTGGGGGGACCTCATTGCAGCCTCCCAGTGCCTGAAGGGAGCAGAGGAACAGGAGGGGAATCAGCTTGTTCAAGGGCAGAGACTGGCAGGACAAGGGGGCTGGAGTGAAGCTGGAGGAGGGAAGGGGGAGAGGAGAGATTAGGGGGAAGTTCTGTGCAGAGAGAGTGGTGAGGGGCTGGAAGGGGCTGCCCAGAGAGGGGGTGGGTGCCCCATCCCTGGGGGGTGTTCAAGGCCAGGTTGGCTGGGGCCCTGGGCAACCTTGTGTAGCTCCAGGCCTGGAGGTTGGTGGCCCTGCCTGTGGCAGGGGGGTTGGAGCTCTGTGACCCTTGGGGTCCCTCCCAACCCTGGCAGGGGGGTTGGAGCTCTGTGACCTTTGGGATCCCCCCCAAACCTGGCAGGGGGTTGGAGCTCTGTGACCCTTGGGGTCCCCCCAAACCTGGCAGGGGGGTTGGAGCTCTGTGACCCTTGGGGTCCCCCCCAAACCTGGCAGGGGGGTTGGAGCTCTGTGACCCTTGGGGTCCCTCCCAACCCAGCCCAGTCTGGGGTTCTATGATTCTCTGAACTGTGGCTCTAGCAGCTTTTCCCCACCCCTGGAGCAAACCCCTTGTCTTCCCCTTCCCTTCCAGGTCCGGTTTGGGCAGCAGAAGCGGGTACCAGGACTGGTTCCAGCGCCAGTACCTGTCCACCCCAGACAGCCAGTCCCTGCGCTGCGACCTCATCCGGTACATCTGTGGGGTGGTTCATCCCTCCAACGAGGTGCTCAGCTCCGACATCCTCCCTCGTTGGGCCATCATTGGGTGGCTGCTCACCACCTGCACGGTGAGTTGTGGGTGCCACAGCCCTACCATGAGTCGTGTAGGTGCTGGGGAGCCCCTTCCCTGGCAGGGAAAGGGGGAACCTGCTGCTGCTGGGAGCTGCTGGTGAGGTTGGGATTAGGTGGTTGCTGGCTGGGCTGAAGGAGAGAGGTGGCAAGTGATGGTTCAGACATCAGCCTCTGCTTTGAGCTCTGGATTCAGGAGGGGAATCAGCTTGTTCAAGGGCAGAGACTGGCAGGACAAGGGGGATGGAGTGAAGCTGGAGGAGGGAAGGGGGAGAGGAGAGATTGGGGGGAAGTTCTGTGCAGAGAGAGTGGTGAGGGGCTGGAACAGGCTGCCCAGAGAGGGGGTGGGTGCCCCATCCCTGGGGGTGTTCAAGGCCAGGTTGGATGGGGCCCTGGGCAACCTTGTGTAGCTCCAGGCCTGGAGGTTGGTGGCCCTGCCTGTGGCAGGGGGTTGGAGCTCTGTGACCCTTGGGGTCCCTTCCCACCCAGCCCAGTCTGGGATTCTGTGATTCTATGAGTTGAATCCTGGCTCTGCTGCATGTTGAATCCTTTGGGATTTGTTTTCCCAGCTCAAACCTGACCTTACTCTTTGTTTGCCATGTCCTTTGGTTCTCCTGTGTGCTTACAGCCCATCCTCAAGGTGTAGGGCCTCTCCTGCCCCATCAGGGTGCAGTAACGAGGTGGCTCATTAACAGCCTCACCAGCTTCTCCTCTCTCTGCTCAGGCTGTCATCCCTTGTCCCACCCTCTGCCGTTGTCTCTGGCACTTCTCAAACAGAGCAGAAGCTGCTGAGGAAACAGCCCAAAGCCTGACAGATCCTCCTGAGGGATATGTGGGGCCAAATTAGACCTGATTCAGGGTTGCAGCCAGGTTGAGCTTTGCAGAGCACATGGTTTGTATCTCCTCCTTTTTGGGGCTGCTGCCCTGGCTGGAGCTGCTGAGGGTTTCACCAGCTCTTCCCTGGTGGGAAGAACATCTCCAGCCTCCATCCTCACAGCAGCAGGACCCAGCATGTGGAGAGGACAGAAGCTCAGTGCTTTAGTCATCAGGTAATTTCTATTTTGATTTCTTTATTCCAGTCCAATGTTGCTGCTTCAAATGCCAAACTGGCCCTGTTCTATGACTGGCTCTTCTTCAACCCTGAGAAGGACAGCATCATGAACATAGGTACCCCATGGGGAGCCTTGGGATGGGCAGGGGGCAAAGAAAGGGTTAACACCTTCTGCAACTGGGAGAGTCAAGGGGATCTGGTGCAGGGAAACCCAGCAGATTATCTCCTAAGGGCATCAATTCTCTCCCCTGCCCCAAACTCCTGGCATTCCCTGGCTTGCAGGAGAGCTGCTTTGACAGAACCACTTTGAATTGCTGGTTTCCCATCTTGGGGGGGGTTGAGCATCTTCCCTGAGGTCAGTGACAGCCCCTGGAGTGTCCCTTCCCATGGGCTGTCTGGCTGCAGGGCTGGCCCAGCACACAGGGGGAGCAGGGCCTGGTACAGCAGGAGCATCTCTGGGTGCTCCTGCCCTCAGGGAGCTCGATTCTGGCTCTGGGTTGAAGCTTAAAGTGCGTGTGAGTCAAAAGGAACCCCAGAGGGCTGGGTCTGAGGGGCACAAAGGGGGTGTGGGCACCTCTGGGGTTCTCTCAGCACAGGGCTCCATGCTCTCTCCTTCTAGAACCTGCCATTCTGGTGATGCATCACTCCATGAAGCCTCACCCAGCCATCACAGCCACACTGCTGGATTTCATGTGCAGGGTAAGTCATCCCTCCCTCCCCAGGGGCTTGCAGAGAGCAAGGACAGGGGAACAACCCCCCCTCTCACCTGCTTACACCCTCTGGAGGGTTGTTTTAGCCTCCTGCACTTCTCCCTGGTGCTGAGGAGTGGAACTGCTCTGGCCTGGAAGGGGCTTCCCTTAGGGAGGGCACCCTGAGCACCCCTTGTCACCCCAGCCAGACCCTCCCTGAGCACCCCTCATCACCCCTGTGGTCAGCAGAGGTCGGTGCTTGTCCTTCCCCACCCACCCCTGAAGGGCAGGAACAGTAACACAGGCTGAGGCAAGACAGATCCCTTCACTCCCCAGCGAGTTTTGGGGCACAAACCCACCTCCCCTCCACCCCACAGGATGGGTGTTTGATTAATCCCTACACCCAGTGATGCTGGGACATCAAAACAGTGTCATCTCCCTCCCCAAAACCCCCCCAAACCCAACAGAAAACCCTCTTCCCATGTCTTTCCCTCCCCCCTCCACATTCCTCAGGGCTGGTCTGTTCTTCCCTGAGCCTCTGGATTGCAAAACAGCTGCAGAGTTGATCCTCTGGCAGCTCTTCCAGCCTCCCCTCACCTTTTCTAAACAGAGGAGGGGGTTTTCCTCCCCCCCCATCCCTTGCTGGTGGCCAGGCTGCTGTGGAGGCTCCACCAAATTACCCATTTCTTCAAGCTTTTGGTGAATCTTTGAGGTTTCTGGCTAAATCCAGTGCTGTTCCTGGAGATCAGAGTGCTGGATCCATGTGTCTGGGGTTACTGGGAATGCTGCTGCAGGAAGATGTGTGAGATTTCCCAACTCTGGGGAAGAAATCCTTCCAAATTTGGCTTCTGGATCAGTCCCTTTAGCACCAAGTTGAACCACTTGGCCCTGTGTCAGCTCCCAGTTCCCAGAGATTCTCACTGGGAGGGGGGGAAAGTGAGACCCATCATCAGCCTTTCCCAGGACAGTCACCCTGGGGCAGGGAGCAGAACTGGTTTTGCCCCACCATACTGGGAGAAGCAGTGCCAGGAGTTGCTGGTTCCAGTCATTCCCTCCCAGGAGGAGCTGTTGGTGTTCCTTGGAAGCAGAGTCTTCCTGCAGTGTGAGTTAGGGATTCCATCCCTTCCCTCCCTCTCACTCTGTGTGTCCCCACCCCTGGGGCAGCTCCAATCCAAAAGCAGCTTCTGGCAGGGAAATTAGGGAGGAGGTTTCTGGGATGACCCAGATTTTTGGGGAGGAATCCTCTCACTCCATCCAGGAATGAAGAAAGACTTTGTGTGGACAGAGCTGAGTGGTGCTTGGTGCTCTTTTCATACCCCCTAGACCCCCCATCCTGCTTGGAGCTTGGCCCTGGTGATCCCTGGGGCTTCTCAGAGCCACCAAGGCAGCATCTGCATGGTTCTCTCACCCCTGGGAGATGCACCAGGGGTAAAAAAGCCAAAAGGAGAGGGCTGAACCCCTTCTTACCCCCCTCCCATCCCTGAGATGCTCCATCCTGAGAGCTCTCCCACTGCCCATCCTGCTCCAGAGCAGCTGGAACGTGGAGCTTGAATCCAAGGTGACCCAAGCACCCAAGAATTCATGGCACTAACGTGGTTCTTCTCCTGTTTTCAGATCATTCCCAACTTCTACCCTCCTCTGGAGGCTCATGTCAGGCAAGGGGTGTTCAACTCCCTCACCCACATCGTGGAGAAGCGAGTCCTTGCGTAAGACAAACCCTGTGTTCCATGGCTGCTCTGCACCTGCTCTGCTGGGGTCTCACCAGCCTGGTTAAAAGGACTTCCAGGCTCAGGGAGGGGATGTTTATGTTGTGTGTGAACCATGGGAGAAGCCACAGTTGGGTGTTCAGGGTGCTGAGGCTCATCCTGAGAGCTGGTCATAGAATCATAGAATGTTCTGGGTTGGAAGGGACCCCAAGGGTCACAGAGCTCCAACCCCCTGCCACAGGCAGGGCCACCAACCTCCAGGCCTGGAGCTACACAAGGTTGCCCAGGGCCCCATCCAACCTGGCCTTGAACACCCCCAGGGATGGGGCACCCACCCCCTCTCTGGGCAGCCCCTTCCAGCCCCTCACCACTCTCTCTGCACAGAACTTCCCCCCAGTCTCTCCTCTCCCCCTTCCCTCCTCCAGCTTCACTCCATCCCCCTTGTCCTGCCAGTCTCTGCCCTTTAACAAGCTGATTCCCCTCCTGTTCCTCTGCTCCCTTCAGGGACTGGGAGGCTGCAATGAGGTCCCCCCACAGCCTTCTCTTCTCCAGGCTGACCCAGCCCAGCTCCCTCAGCCTCTCTCCTCAGGGGAGCTGCTCCAGCCCTCTGAGCATCTCCGTGGCTCCTCTGACCCCTCTCCAACAGCCCCACATCTTCCTTGTGTTGGGCCCCAGCTCTGGACACAGGATCCAGCTGGGGAGGGCAGAGCAGAGAGGGACAATCCCCTCCCTGTCCCTGCTGCCACCCCTCTGCTGATGGAGCCCAGGATCCCATCTCCCTTCCCAGCTCCAGGAGCCACTGTTGGCTCATGTTAAGTTCCTCATCTCCCAGAACCCCCAAGTCCTTCTCTGGTCCTGTGAATTAAGGGAATTTGGGGGGTTCAGAAGGCTCCAGCCACTCCACTGGAGATGATCAGCAACATCCCCAGTCCCCAGGCTGAACAGATCAGCCCTGTTCATGGTGCTCCAGCTCTTCCCTGAGCAGAGCTCCCCTCCCAGGACATTAAGATCTCTTCTCCCCTTGTGCTGACACAGGTCAGGGTGGGGGAACCCCAGCCAAGCTCCAGAAGGAAGGTGGGACCTCCCCTAACGTGAGCTGAAGCCCCCCCCCCATTAAGGGAGAGAGCTCTTGTGTGTCCATCAAGGTGAAGCTTGGCAGGAGGGTGTCACGTCCTGGTTCTTTCTCATCCCTTTTCCCTTCTTCCAGACACTTGGCTCCTCTCTTTGACAACCCCAAGCTGGACAAGGAGCTGAGGGCCATGCTGAGGGAGAAGTTCCCAGAGTTCTGCAGCTCCCCCTCACCCCCCATCGAAGGTAGGGCCCAGGGGGGTGGGGTGGGGGGAGCCTGGGGCAGCTCCTGCCCCCCTGGAGATGGGGCATTTCCCAGCTCTCCTCTAGCAATAGCAGCTGGTTGGAGATGGGACTCAGGGGAGCAGAGAGCTCTGGGTGCTGTTCCTGGGTGGTTGTGTTCTCCCTTCACCTCAACCCTGCTGGAGACACACAACCTGTTGCACCCTCTGCTCTGCAGGGACCACTCAGCCTTTCTGCTGGAGTCTAATTGATGAACTTCATTAAATTAAGCAGGCAGCAAGCATTCCTAACCTGTGTTTAGCAGGACAGAGCTGCTGCTTTGCCACATCTGCTCTTGTCTGGAAGCTGGGCTGGTTTTTAATCCATTCTGGCTGCTGGGACCCACCTACCCCCCACCCAAAACCCCCCCCTGCTTGGAGCTCCTCAGCTTCATGGAGCTGCTGCTCAGCTCCAGATCTGGGGCTCTGCTCTTGGTCCTGGGTGGGGGATGGAGTGTGGAGGATGCTGGGCAGCTCTATACCCCAGGCTGACCACACTTGGCACCCAGTAGGGATGATTAAATGGGGTTACTGGGAGCACCCTTTCCCTGGTGGGAGTTGTTGAGGGTCCATCACTTGCTCAAATTCTCTTTTTCCTTTTCCAAAGCTCTGGAATCTCGTGCCCAGAGCCTGTTAATTAGTAGAGGTGACTCTTAGGCAGAGTGAGGAGCCCACCCTGACCTCCCCCTCTGCTCTGGCCCCTCTTTGCAGTCAAAATTGAGGAGCCTGTTGCCATGGAGATGGACAATCACATGTCAGAAAAGGATGACAGTTGCTATGACAATGCTGAGGCTGCATTCAGTGATGATGAAGAAGACTTGAACAGCAAAGGTGAGGAGCACAGGCTTCAAAGTCCTCCCTGCCCTTCGCTTCTCCTTTGTGGGCACCTTCCCTTCCTCATGGAGAATCCCAAAACAACCCTCTGTGAGCACACTTCCCTCTGAGCTCCTTTCCCAAGGGCAGCAGGAATGAAGGCAGACCCTTCCTCTTGAGATCCAGGTGTCCCTCTGCAAGAGAAGGGTGTTGAGGCTGATGTTCTCCTGCTTTCCCTGGTCCCCAGGTTGGATATGGATCTGTGCTCAAAGAGGAGAGGCTGTTGGGTCTCCTCTCTTCACCTGGTTACTCCCTAGAGCATAAACCCTTCATACACAGTGTTTCCTCCACCCCTGTGTCCTCTCTAGATGTCTTGAGTGGTCTCAGGCCACACTGAGCCTCATGGTTGGGATCTTCTGTGGCAGATGCTGTGCTTGGGTGGGAACAGGGGGACTCTGCTCTCAGGCGCCTGCTAATGAGGCTCAGACCTTTAATTGCTGAGTCATTACACTCACCCCATCTCAAAGCTCTCCAAGCCTTGGGGCTGACAAGCCTGCCCAAGGCCAGAAAGCCCCTCTGCTCCCTCTCTGGAGCTGGAGGCATCTCAAGATGTTCCTGAACTTGGTGCTAGGACTCTTGTGGGCTGCTGGAGGGTTACCCCTGCTGTGAGGAGGGGCTGCAGGCCCAGGGTGGGGGAGAGGATGGACCTTTGCACTGCAACACTGACTTCCAACAGTCCTGTTGGTGCCCTGCCAGCTGCTTTGAGAGGGACCCAGGCTCATATACCACGTGCAGAGATGATTTCTGCAGAGAAACAGCCACCTTGTCCCATCCCTGAGCAGCAGCTTCTCTGTGGGTGCTTCTCCCTTGGCCCTGGTGCTTCAGGATGCTGCTGGAGTTCATTTTTGGTGGCCTGGAATGAGCCTGGAAGGGTGTGGAAAAGCACTTGGGGTGTCTCAGTCCCTCAGTCCTGACCACAAGTGTTTGCTCCTTGGGTGGAGAGAGACTGGTGCTCTGACTATGTTGGTTGAGCACGTTGAAGGATGGGCAGAGCATCCAGTTTAGAAACTGGACTGACTGGGAAGCACCATTCTGGACACCCCCTGGCTTTGGATCCCATCCCACCTTCTGCTGTGACCTGGATACATCTCCAAAGGGTGAAGAGAAGATCTGAGGCTGGACCATACACTGATCCTGCACATCCTTGGGGTTCCTTGGGCCCCACACAACTCCCTGCTGGGACAAAGATTGCCTCTGGTGCTTTTCAGATGGAAAACAGCCTCTCCTCTCCCTTGCTGCAGGGAAGAAGAGGGAGTTCAGGTTTCATCCCATCAAAGAAACCATTGTGGAGGAGCCTGTTGATATCACCCCATTCCTGGACCAGCTGGATGAGTCACTGAAGGATAAAGTCCTGCAGCTGCAGAAGGGAAGGTTGGTATCTTTGACCCTCTTGATCCTGTTTCCTCTTCATCTCTTCAAGCCAACAAGACCTTTTAGCCCTGTTGGGCAGCACTGCTGGCTCCAGAACCCTCCTCTGCATGAGATCTTGTGCCTTGTCTCCTTTAAACACACAGAAAGCTCCTACTGAGCAGTTTCTGCAGGAAATATCCAGGTGGTTTTCCAAAGTTCTGGGTCAAAAGCCTTGTCATTTGTCCTTGGAGCTGACCCAGACCAGGATACAAGAGCAATTCACTGGGGGAGCTGTGAGATTTCTCTCAATCAGGGACAGGAAGGCAAAAACCTCTTGAGTTTCATCCTCCTCCTCTGCTGGAGGAGGCTGTGTGGGCTTTTTGGGGCTGTGTTTACAGCCTTGAGGGGCTCAGGACATCTCCACATGGGGCATATTCCAGAGGAACTGGACTTCCCTGACTCCAGTTTTGCTTTTCAATGACCTTGGGATTTAATTCCATCTCAAGAAGCTTTTTCAAAAAACCCTCTTGCTTTGCAGACCTTGGCTTAGCAGACTGATTGGAGGTAATTTATGTCTTTAAATTCATTTCATCTCAGGCTTTTAGGCCTTTAATTTGGTTTGTTTGGCTGCAGACAACCTCTAGTGCTTCTAGAAGGTGCTGCAGCAGTGCAGGGTGTCCTTCCAGAGCTGTGTGCCCCCCCCCTATACCTGCCACCAGCACCAAAACAAAGCCACCCCCCCCCCACTTCAATTTCCCCATCTCTAAGGTCTTGGAGGGGCTGGTCCTGAACAGAACCAGCTCAGCACAAAGTCCCCTTGTCCCTGCTTTTGGTATCTTCCTTTCTAACTTGGATTTCCTCTTGTTTTTCTGCTCCAGTGATACGGAAGCTCAGTGTGAGGTCATGCAGGAAATCGTGGATCAAGTCCTGGAGGTAACTGCAGGGATTGGGAACAACCTTCTGCACTGGAAAACCAGAGCTGGGCAGCTCCTGGTCTGCATGGTTCTGCTCTGAAACCCATGCCTGAGGACACTTGAAGCCTAAATAAGCTCCAAACTCACTCCCCAGCTCTCCCCATGGCTGTTAAACCCACCCAGAGCTGGGAGGGTCTTCCAGGGGGGAGGAGATGATTCTGCCTCTGCTCCAATTTCCTTCTACCCCACCCTGTTTGTCCCCAGTAATCCCAGTTGGATGGACCACTGGGTGAAGCCCACTCAGGGTTTTGATGCCACGTGGCTGCTGTGGTGGGTTTTTGGGGTGCTCCTTTGCTTTTGGCCCTCTGCAGAGGCTGCAGCAAACCCTGCCCAGCAGAAGAGCTGCAGATGTTCTCCAAGAGCCCAGCACTGGGGGGGAGGTGACATCCCCCTGCCTCTTATCTGCTCCCCTGAAGAGTTAAGTGGCCTTTTAGAGCCTGAGAGCTGCCTCTGGGAACAGGGGAAGAGGGTAAAATCCTCATTCACTCAGTCCTCATCAGCCCTTTGCAGAGGGAGAGCTGAGCTCAGAGCATGACTAACCACTGGAGGACAAGAGGACTGCAGTGACTGTGAAGTGCCTCAGAGCTGGACACCAATTAAAACCTTGTCTTGCTGATGACCAGCTCCTGCTGCTGTGATACAGCAGCAAAACACCTCCAGAGCAGCTCAGGGAGGCTGCTGTGGCACTTCCAGCTGTACCTGTGCTGCTGTGGGGTTGAGTTTGGTCTTTCTTCCCCCTCCTCATTCCTTCTTTTCCCTTTTCTAGGAGGACTTTGACTCAGAGCAGTTATCAGTGCTGGCATCCTGCCTCCAGGAGCTATTTAAGGCTCATTTTCGTGGTGAGGTTTTGCCAGAAGAAATCACAGAAGAGTAAGGGGGTTATTTGTCCTTTTCCTTTCTTTTTTCACCCCCTAATCTCATCCTTTAACACCAGGACTTGGCCTTTGCCCAGGGAAATCTTCACCTTTCCCCAAAGGCTGTGCTGAAGCCAGCAGCTTCTCCTGGGAAGGAATCCAGGGTTCACAAGTGGTTCAGTGTGGAGCTGGTGAACAGTTGGAACATCCAGGGGTTCAAAGGGACCATTTTCCTTGGTCCTTGTGTCAGAGCTCAGTTGAGATGGTGCTCTGGTGGCTCCTCACTCCCTGACCCATGCATGTGGAGTCCTGAATGCTCCCCCAAACCAGCCCTGTGCACTCTGCCCCCAGGATTTTGGTGGAACAGGGCTTGGAGTCCAAGCTGTTGGCTTCTCTTAGCAGGACCATCCCTGTCTCCTCCTTAGAATCATAGAATCCCAGACTGGGCTGGGTTGGGAGGGACCCCAAGGGTCACAGAGCTCCAACCCCCTGCCACAGGCAGGGCCACCAACCTCCAGGCCTGGAGCTACACAAGGTTGCCCAGGGCCCCAGCCAACCTGGCCTTGAACACCCCCAGGGATGGGGCACCCACCCCCTCTCTGGGCAGCCTGTTCCAGCCCCTCACCACTCTCTCTGCACAGAACTTCCCCCCAGTCTCTCCTCTCCCCCTTCCCTCCTCCAGCTTCACTCCATCCCCCTTGTCCTGCCAGTCTCTGCCCTTGAACAAGCTGATTCCCCTCCTGTTCCTCTGCTCCCTTCAGGGACTGGGAGGGGCTATAAGGTGCCCCCCACCCAAGTCTTCTCTTCTCCAGGCTGACCCAGCCCAGCTCCCTCAGCCTCTCTCCATGGGGAGCTGCTCCAGCCCTCTGAGCATCTTCCAGGCTCTTTCCAGAGGGTGGTGGTGGCACCCAGAGCTCTGACTCTTCCATTTGTCCCACAGGTCTCTGGAGGAGTCGGTGGGGAAGCCCCTCTACCTAATATTTAGGTAGGTCTGGTTTGGGTGAGGGTTTCCTTGTCTACTTCCCCATCTCCTCCATGGATGAACCCTGTGGGTCTGATTCCTCCAGGCTCCTCCTTTCCCCAGGGCTGATCCCAGAGCCAGAAGAGTTTCAGGAGTTTAAACCACAGGCAAATCTCAGCTTGTTGGGTCATTTATGGAACCCTGAGGAGCTGAATTTTCCTGCCCCCCCCCTTGTTGCTGTGCATCCTGCTGTTCCTCTGCAGCAGGGGTGGGGAGATGCACCCCTTGTGTCTGGTGCTGATCCTGGGTGGCCAGGACCACCCAGAGCTGAGTTTCCCTGTGAACATCCCATCCTCATCCTCAACAGAGCAGCTGGGGGTGTGATTCCCCAGTGTAACAGTCATCTCCTTGTCCTGTGCTCCTCAAGGAACCTCTGCCAGATGCAGGAGGATAACAGTGGCTTCTCCCTGCTGCTGGATCTCCTGTCAGAGCTCTACCAGAAGCAACCCAAGATTGGCTACCACCTCCTCTACTACTTAAAAGCCAGGTAGGTCAGTGGGGGGGGGGGAACCTAAGGAGAAGTGTCTGAGCTTTGAGAGAGGTTCAAGAGGCTCCTCTCACCCAGGAACATCTCCTTCTAGCAAAGCTGCAGCAGGGAAGATGAACCTGTACGAGTCCTTTGCCCAGGCCACACAGCTGGGGGACCTGCACACCTGCCTGATGATGGACATGAAGGCCTGCCAGGAGGATGATGTACGGCTGCTCTGCTACCTCACCCCCTCCATTTACACAGAGGTGAGGCTCTGCCAGGCTCTGCCAGGCTCCAGGGAAGCCCAGGTGGGGTGGTACAGGCTCACAGGGGTTGGGAGGGGCCTCCAGAGCTGCTCAGGTCCAAAGCAGCATCCCTAGGACAGGTCAGCATCCAGACAGGGCTGGAATCTCTCCAGAGAAGGAGACTCCACACCCCCTGGGCAGCCTGTCCCAGGGCTCCCTCACCCTCACTGGGAAGAAGTTCTTCCCCACATTGGGGTGGAACTCCCTGTGCTCCAACTTGAACCCATCACCCCTTGTCCTGTCCCCACAGACACTGAGCAGAGGCTGCCCATGTCCCCCTGTGTCCCACCCTTCAGCTATTGATCCCCATTGATCAGATCCCCTCTCAGTCTCTTCTCTCCAGGCTGAACAGCCCCAGCTCCCTCAGCCTTTCCTCACAGGGGAGATGCTCCAGGCCCTTCAGCATCTCCACAGCCTCCTCTGGACTCTCTCCAGGAGATCCCTGGCTGTTTTATCCCAGGGAGCCCAGCACTGGACACAACACTCCAGGTGGGGCCTGACCAGGGCAGAGCAGAGGGGGAGGATCCCCTCCTGTGACCCTCTGGCCACGCTCCTCCTGATGCCCCCCAAAACAAGCCCCCTTTGCTTCCCAGTGTGCTCACAGCTCAGTTTCCTTCTGAGCCTCAAACACTGCAGCAAAGAAGCCCCAAAACCTGGAGACAAAGCCTCATGTCAGGCTGAGCACAGCACAGTGTCCATCTGCCCCCAGCCCAGCTTAGATTCAGGGTTGGGATGGATGTTGAGCTTAGAGCCCTGCTAAACCCAGCCTTGGACTGTGAGCTGCTGACCTTGGTGTCCTGGCATCATCTCATGCACGTGTTTGGCTCCCACCCCCCTCTTGTCCACGCTCCCTGATGAGGTTTTTTGGTGCTTTCTGCTGCTTTTCTTCTGCTGAAGGCTCCAAGCAGACGTGTCAAAGGCTCAGGAAGCTCAGGACACGTTCTGCTGCCTTGCCCCAGCCCCTCTGGGCTTCTACCCAGCTTTCACTGCTTTCAGCACTCAGTGCTGGGCTGTGGAGCCAGCTGGCCTGAGCCAGGGAGCTTGTGTGGAACCAGGAGCCAAGCATCTGCACCAGAGAGGTCACAGCTTGCTCCCAATCCATGCAGCCTTGCCAGGGTCTTGGAATGAGCTGCTGGGAGGCTGTGGAGCTCTCAGGGGGGCTGTGGAGCTCTCAGGGGTGCTGTGGAGCTCTCAGGGGGGCTGTGGAGCTCTCAGGGGGGCTGTGGAGCTCTCAGGGGGGCTGTGGAGCTCTCAGGGGGGCTGTGGAGCTCTCAGGGTGCCCTGGAGCTCTGGGGATGTCCTGAAGCTCTCAGGGGTGCTGTGGAGCTCTCAGGGGGGCTGTGGAGCTCTCAGAGGGGCTGTGGAGCTCTCAGGGGGGCTGTGGAGCTCTCAGGGGGGCTGTGGAGCTCTCAGGGGGGCTGTGGAGCTCTCAGGGGGGCTGTGGAGCTCTCAGGGGGGCTGTGGAGCTCTCAGGGGGGCTGTGGAGCTCTCAGGGGGGCTGTGGAGCTCTCAGGGGGGCTGTGGAGCTCTCAGGGGGGCTGTGGAGCTCTCAGGGGGGCTGTGGAGCTCTCAGGGGGGTTGTGGAGCTCTCAGGGGGGCTGTGGAGCTCTCAGGGGGGCTGTGGAGCTCTCAGGGGGGCTGTGGAGCTCTCAGGGGGGCTGTGGAGCTCTCAGGGTGCCCTGGAGCTCCTGGGGAGGCTGTGGAGCTCTCAGGGGGGCTGTGGAGCTCTCAGGGGGGCTGTGGAGCTCTCAGGGTGCCCTGGAACTCTTGGGGTGCTTTCAGGGTGCTGTGGAGCTCTCAGGGATGCTGTGGAGCTCTCAGGGTGCTCTGGGGGTGCCATGGAGCTTTTGGGGAGGCCATGGAGCTCTGGGGATGCTGTGGAGCTCTGGGGGTGCTCTCAGGGTGGCTGTGGAGCTCTGGGGGAGGCTGTGGAGCTCTCAGGGTGCTGTGGAGCTCTGGGGGTGCTCTCAGGGTGCTGTGGAGCTCTCAGGGTGCTGTGGAGCTCTGGGGGTGCTCTCAGGGTGCTGTGGAGCTCTCAGGGTGCTGTGGAGCTCTGGGGGTGCTCTCAGGGTGCTGTGGAGCTCTGGGGGTGCTCTCAGGGTGCTGTGGAGCTCTCAGGGTGCTGTGGAGCTCTCCCAGCCCTGCCCAAGCTCTGCAGCCTCTCCATTTGGAAGCTTTGCAGGGCAGATGCTGCTTCCAAGGAGCATCCAGCCATCACTCAGCCTCAGGGAGCAGCACAGGGGGGGCTGGAGGGAGGGAGGGGGGTGGGGGTCACAGTTCTGCCTGTACTTTCTCCCTCCCTGGGAGGAAGGAGCAGCTTCCCCCTCCCCAGCAGCACCACCCCCCTCCTCCCCTCCTCCTTTCTGGCAGGTTCAGCTGGAACATCTGCCTGATGCTGAGGCCACCCAGCCCCCTTCCCCAGGAGCTTCAGTGGGGACAGGAGCCCAGCAGCAGCTTGGAAACCTCCAGGAGAGAGCAGCACCCTGCCACACAGCAGCACCCTGAGTGCTCCAGGGACCAGCCAGCCAGCTGCATCCCATCCCCCTGATCCTTGGGGTGCAACAACCTCCCTCCCTAAAGGGGAATTGTTGCTCCTGGGGGTGTTTTCCCCAACTCAAGTCAGGCAGAATGTCCCCAGAGGTCTGGGCCAGCCAGAGCCAAACTCTGCAGCCACAGTTTGCTGCAGCCAGTTTTCCTGCCCTTTTTCCCCCTGGATGTTAATGAATTATCTTAGGGAAAGAAAACCCAACCTCCTACTACTATTTCCTTGAAAGGGCTGTGTAACTCCTGAGGCTCTGGGGTGGGAAGCAAAGCTAAAGGCAACAAATAATAGAGGGGGGAAGAGTTTTAAACCTCCCTGGTCTGGCTGACTCCTGCCACCCAGAGTCAGAGTGTGCACAGCTCGAGCTGGTTGGGTGGTGCAGATGTGCTGCTGCCTTTTGCAGCCCTTTGGAGGGGTGTGTGAAGGTGCTTTGCCTCCAGGAAATAATCTCTCAGGCTTCTCCTGCTTCTTGAGGTGCTTTATTATCCCTGCTTGGCTGCTCCACTCCCTGGTGGAGATGCTGGTCCAGCCCTTGGGGAGCTGGTGGAGAGAGCAAGGGGGATGCTGCCCCGTGTGAGGAGTGATGTGGTTGTGTTTCTGAGCCTGAAGGGAGGGGGATAGGAGCTCTTCTCCCACCTCTCTCTCAGCTCCTGGCCTGATCCCTGTCTCCTTTGTGTCCTTCCCAGTTCCCAGATGAGACCCTACGGAGCGGCGAGCTGCTCAACATGATCGTCGCCGTCATAGACTCCTTCCAGGTGAGGAGGGGGCTGGGAGGGACCCCAAGGGTCCCAGAGCTCCAACCCCCTGCCACAGGCAGGGCCACCAACCTCCAGGCCTGGAGCTACACAAGGTTGCCCAGGGCCCCAGCCAACCTGGCCTTGAACACCCCCAGACACGGGGCACCCACCCCCTCTCTGGGCAGCCTGTTCCAGCACCTCACCACTCTCTCTGCACAGAACCTCCCCCTAATCTCTCCTCTCCCCCTTCCCTCCTCCAGCTTCACTCCAGCCCCCTTGTCCTGCCAGTCTCTGCCCTTGAACAAGCTGATTCCCCTCCTGTTCCTCTGCTCCCTTCAGGCACTGGGAGGCTGCAATGAGGTCCCCCCACAGCCTTCTCTTCTCCAGGCTGACCCAGCCCAGCTCCCTCAGCCTCTCTCCATAGTTGAGCTGCTCCAGCCCTCTGAGCATCACTTTGTGGGGGCTTTAATGGAGCTGTGGATGCTGCACCTCACATGTGTTCAGCAGAAAACCAAAACCTGGGTGTTTTCACCCATAAATAGCAGGAATTTTGGAGTGTGGAAGCTGCAGAGCACCAAGGAAAGGTGCTGAGGTGAAAGATGTTCCAGCCCCCTGTGGCTCCTCTGACCCCTCTCCAACATAATAATAATTAATAATAATAATTAATAATACTAATAACCCCCTGGTAGGGAGGTGCTTGGTGCTGGGGGACCCCCAAACCTCTGTCCACATGTATGGGGAAGGTACAGGCAGCACATCCCCTGTGAGCTCAGCTTGAGCTCAGCTCTTCCCCAGCCCAGTGGGACATGAGCAGCAGGGGAACAACCAGCAGGCTGAGCCCTTTAAACCCCCCTGGAAGGCACCTTCTCCCCCTGGAAGGCACCTTCTCCCCCTGGAAGGCACCTTCTCCCCCTGGAAGGCACCTTCTCCCCCTGGAAGGCACCTTCTCCTCCTGGAAGGCACCTTCTCCCCCCTGGAAGGCACCTTCTCCCCCCTGGAAGGCACCTTCTCCCCCCTGGAAGGCACCTTCTCCCCCCTGGAAGGCACCTTCTCCCCCCTGGAAGGCACCTTCTCCCCCCTGGAAGGCACCTTCTCCCCCCTGGAAGGCACCTTCTCCCCCCCTGGAAGGCACCTTCTCCCCCCTGGAAGGCACCTTCTCCCCCCTGGAAGGCACCTTCTCCCCCCTGGAAGGCACCTTCTCCCCCCTGGAAGGCACCTTCTCCCCCCTGGAAGGCACCTTCTCCCCCCTGGAAGGCACCTTCTCCCCCCTGGAAGGCACCTTCTCCCCCCTGGAAGGCACCTTCTCCCCCTGGAAGGAACCTTCTCCCCTCTGGAAGGAACCTTCTCCCCCTGGAAGGAACCTTCTCCCCCTGGAAGGCACCTTCTCCCCCCTGGAAGGAACCTTTTCCCCCTGGAGGGAACCTTCTCCCCTCTGGTCACGCTGAGCAGCCACGAGCAACCTAAAAATAGTCCCTGCTGGAGCTGGAGGCAGGGAGGTGGGCACCAGGAAGAATGTTGGCCTGCATGTTTCTGCTGTCTAGGCTTGTCTGGAGCAGGATCTGCTGATAACCCTTTAACTCACCCTATTTATACACCAGTCCTGACCAGTTGGGCTTTTCCCAGCTGCTTCAGGGGGTTGGAATGCCTCAGCCAGTGAGTTTTCTTTGGCAGGCTGGAGCTTCAAGTTGGCTACAGGAAAAGGGTTGGAGTCATGATGCCCTGACCCCCTCCCCAGCTCAGCCCTGCTCCTGTGCTGAAACCCAGAGGGGTTGTTTTTCCCAGCAGGAGCCCAGGGTGTTTCCTCTCCCCTCCCTTCTCCAGTTCCTTCATTCCTTCCTGTTATTCTTCATCTGTTTCCCCACCATGCTCTGGCTCTTTGGTCACCCCCACACCCCTGGACCCAGCTCACGTGGGCTCTGCACCCCTCCAGCACCCAGTTCCTGAGCAGAGTGGATCCAGAAGGGAGGTAGATGGGAGCCAAAGCACTGAGCTGGGTGGAGAAGGGTGCTCCTCAGGTCCCATCCCTGCTCTGGTGCAGCCCAGGAGGGTTCCCCATGCAGCCCAGGGTGCTCCCCAGCTCCCATCCCTGCTCCAGTGCAGCCCAGGAGGGTTCCCCATGCAGAGCAGGGTGCTCCCCAGCTCCCATCCCTGCTCTGGTGCAGCCCAGGAGGGTTCCCCATGCAGCCCAGGGTGCTCCCCAGCTCCCATCCCTGCTCCAGTGCAGCCCAGGGTGCTCCCCAGCTCCCATCCCTGCTCTGCTGCAGCCCAGGAGGGTTCCCCATGCAGCCCAGGGTGCTCCCCAGCTCCCATCCCTGCCCCAGTGCAGCCCAGGGTGCTCCCCAGCTCCCATCCCTGCCCCAGTGCAGCCCAGGGTGCTCCCCAGCTCCCATCCCTGCCCCAGTGCAGCCCAGGAGGGTTCCCCATGCAGAGCAGGGTGCTCCCCAGCTCCCATCCCTGCTCTGGTGCAGCCCAGGGGGGTTCCCCATGCAGAGCAGGGTGCTCCCCAGCTACCATCCCTGCTCCAGTGCAGCCCAGGGGGGTTCCCCATGCAGAGCAGGGTGCTCCCCAGCTCCCATCCCTGCTCCAGTGCAGCCCAGGGGGGTTCCCCATGCAGAGCAGGGTGCTCCCCAGCTCCCATCCCCACTCCAGTGCAGCCCAGGGGGGTTCCCCATGCAGAGCAGGGTGCTCCCCAGCTCCCATCCCTGCTCTGGTGCAGCCCAGGGTGCTCCCCAGCTCCCATCCCTGCCCCAGTTCAGCCCAGGGGGGTTCCCCATGCAGCTCAGGGTGCTCCCCAGCTCCCATCCCCACTCTGCTGCAGCCCAGGAGGGTTCCCCATGCACACCAGGGTGCTCCCCAGCTCCCATCCCTGCCCCAGTGCAGCCCAGGAGGGTTCCCCATGCAGCCCAGGGTGCTCCCCAGCTCCCATCCCTGCTCCAGTGCAGCCCAGGAGGGTTCCCCATGCAGCCCAGGGTGCTCCCCAGCTCCCATCCCTGCCCCAGTGCAGCCCAGGAGGGTTCCCCATGCAGCCCAGGGTGCTCCCCAGCTCCCATCCCCTCTCCAGTGCAGCCCAGGGGGGTTCCCCATGCAGAGCAGGGTGCTCCCCAGCTCCCATCCCCACTCCAGTTCAGCCCAGGGGGGTTCCCCATGCAGAGCAGGGTGCTCCCCAGCTCCCATCCCTGCTCTGCTGCAGCCCAGGAGGGTTCCCCAGCTCCCATCCCTGCTCTGCTGCAGCCCAGGGTGCTCCCCAGCTCCCATCCCTGCTCTGGTGCAGCCCAGGGTGCTCCCCAGCTCCCATCCCCACTCCAGTGCAGCTCAGGGGGGTTCCCCATGCAGCCCAGGGTGCTCCCCAGCTCCCATCCCTGCTCCAGTGCAGCCCAGGGTGCTCCCCAGCTCCCATCCCCACTCCAGTGCAGCTCAGGGGGGTTCCTCATGCATCCCATCCCCCTGCCTCTGCTTCCCCCCTCTCCCAGGGCTGCAGGGGGTGAGTCAGGGCAGGAAGCACCAGGGATCTGGGTAGTGTCAGCTCCCACCCTGCAGACCAGGGACCCTCCAGGGCCCCAAGCAGAGAGAGCTGGGATTATCAGAGCTTTCCCAGCAGGCTGCCAAGCCATGAGTGGGCTCAGCAAACCCTGGATCAGAGTGTGCCTGCAGCACAAGGAGCAGGACCCCCAGTGCTTGGGTGTCCCCCCAATCAGGGTGACACCATCCCAGCCAGCCAGCCTGGGGGGACCTGGGGGGGGGGGATCTGCTGTCTGTGCTGTGTGTGATGCTTCCTCCCCCAGGCTGGGTGTTGATGTGTGAAACCATTAACCTCTTGTTCCCAGCTTCTCTTCCTCTGGTCCCTCACAACCAGCTGCTGCTCCCTGGAGCTGCTTCACCCACCTCTGGTTTATGAGCCACCTGCTGGGTCCCTGCTCATGTGGAGGTGGCTCATGTGGACAGAGCAATGGTTTCCCTGCTTGGGAAATTAATTCCCAGCCTAAGAGGGGCTTCTGCAGAGCCTGAGCACCCCTCTAACCCTGTTTTCTCTGCCCTCCCAGTTGCAGGAGCTGGTGTGCCACGTGATGATGGGGAACCTGGTCATGTTTCGGAAGGACTCGGTGCTCAACATCCTGAGTGAGTCCCACTGCCACAGGCAGCACCCAGCTCAGGGAGGGGGCAGGGAAGGGGCAGAGCTGCTCCCAGGGCTCAGTCCTGGGCCAGTCTCGTTCAACATCTTAATCAATGAACTGGATGAAGGGGTTGGATGCTCCCTCAGGGGTTTTGGGGGTGACACTGAGCTGGGAGGGAGTGTTGATCTGCCTGAGGGTGGGGAGGCTCTTCAGAGGGAACTGGACAAGCTGGAGGTGATGGGCTGAGCCCAGTGGGATGAGGTTTAACAAGGCCAAGGGCAGAGTGCTGCACATGGGACACAACAACCCCCTGCAGCTACAGGCTGGGGGAGACTGGCTGGAGAGCTGTCAGGCAGAGAAGGACCTGGGGGTGTTGGGTGGCTGCAGGCTGAACATGAGCCAGCAGTGTGCCCAGGGGCCAGGAAGGCCAAGGGCATCCTGGCTTGTGTCAGCCCCAGTGTGGCCAGTAGGGCTGGGGAGGGGATTGTGCCCCTGCACTGGGCACTGGGGAGGCTGCAGCTGGAGTGCTGGGTCCAGTTCTGGGCTCCTCAGCATCAGAAGGACATTGAGGTCCTGGAGCGAGTCCAGAGAAGGGCAACCAGGCTGGGGAAGGGGCTGGAGGGCAAATCCTCTGAGGAGCAGCTGAGGGAGCTGGGGGTGTTCAGCCTGGAGAAGAGGAGGCTGAGGGGAGACCTTCTCCCCACCTCCCCTGCCCTGCCAGGAGGGTGCAGAGAGGTGGGTGAGGGTCTCTTCAGCCAGGGGACAGGAGATGGGACAAGGGGCAATGGGCTCAAGCTGCCCCAGGGCAGGGTCAGAGCAGATGGGAGGGCAAAGTTCTTCCCTGGCAGAGTTGTGGGGCTGTGGCACAGGCTGCCCAGGGAGGGGCTGAGTCCCCTTCCCTGGGGGTGTTTAACAAAGGGGAGATGAGGTGCTCAGGGATCTGGTTCAGCACAGGATGGGGATGGTTGGACTTGATGATCTTTAAAGGGCTTTTCCAACCTGGTGAGTCTGTGAATCCTGTTCAGCAGAGACCACCCCAAATCCCCAGGAAGGGATCAAGCTGCACCCCCTGTCACTCCTTGGGGCTGGGAGGGCTGTAGCCCCTGGAGGAAGAGCCTGGCTGCTCCCACAGCACCCCAGAGGCTCCTGTGCTGCCTGGGCTGTGCTCAGGGCTGCATTTCCTCGTGGGATTACTGCAGCTGCTTGAAGGATCCCTGTCCTAACCCAGCTCCTTGGCTTTAAGCAGTGTAACCTGTGCCAAGCACTCTACTGGGTTTTACTGGGCTTTACTGGGTTTTCCTGGCCTTGGCTGCACCATGGCTTGAGAGCCCTGGCTCCCTGCAGCGTGAGCCAGGGGGTGCTGCACATCCCCAGCCTGCCTGGGGTGGAAGAAATCAAAGGAAAGATTGGAAAAGCCAGAAAGAGGAGGAAAAAGCCCCAAAATCTGCCCCCCAGAGCTCAGTGACCCCTCCTTCCCTCCCTCCTTCCCTCCCTCCCTCCCTCCTTCCCTCTCTCCCTCCTTCCCTCTCTCCCTCCTTCCCTCTCTCCCTCCTTCCCTCCCTCCTTCCCTCCCTCCCTCCTTCCCTCCCTCCTTCCTTCCCTCCCTCCCTCCTTCCTTCCCTCCCCTCCCTCCTTCCCTCC
>JAJHSY010000048.1:0-2500 GCA_020800305.1 Porphyrio hochstetteri | reverse complement strand
CCCCAAAACGGGGGTCTCTGCAGCCTGGCTTTGGGGGGGTGGGTTTGGGGGGCTGGGGGGGTGTTGATGGGAGCCCCTGTGCCCCCAGCCTCCGCAGCTCCAGCAGCAAACTGGCCCAGTTGACCCTGGAGCAGATCCTGGAGCATCTGGACAACCTGCGGCTCAACCTGACCAACACCAAACAGAACTGTGAGCCCTGGGCAGGGGCTGCACCCACCTCCTGGGGCAGGGAGGGGGGGAGGGAGGGAGGGATGGGGGAGAGGGATGGATGGGGGGATGGAGGGAGGGAGGGAGGGATGGATGGATGGATGGATGGAGGGGGGGATGGAGGGAGGGATGGCTGGAGGGAGGGATGAGAGGGAGGGAGGGAAGGATGGAGGATGGATGGAGGGATGAGAGGGAGGGAGGGGATGGATGATGTGAAGGATGGAGGGAGGGTGGATGGATGGATGGAAAGAGGGAGGGAGGGATGATGGAAGGATGGAGGATGGATGGAGAGAGGGAAGGATGGATGGATGGATGGAGAGATGGAGGGAGGGATGGAAAGAGGGAGGGATGGATGATGAAGGATGGAGGGAGAGATGGATGGAGGGATGGATGGATGGAAAGAGGGAGGGAGGAAGGGGTGATGGAAGGATGGAGGGATGGATGGAGGATGGATGGAGAGAGGGAGGGAGGGAGGGATGGATGGATGGAAAGAGGGATGGAGAGATGGAGGGAGGGGTGGATGGATGGATGGAAAGAGGGAGGGATGGGTGGAAGGAGGTAGGGACGGGGGGAGGGAGGGAGGGACGGAAGGGGACTGATGTAAGGATGGATGGACAGACGGATGGAAAAGAGGGATGGAGGGATGGAGAGTGGGACAGAGGGACAGAAGAGACGGATGGAGGGAGAGGGGGAGGGGACACATGGACGATGGATGGACAGATGGACAGCTGAACGGCTGGCTGGGTCGGGGGAGGGGCGATATGGCTTTCCCCTGCCTGGGGGGGGTCTCTGACTCCCCCCTCTGCTGGTCCCTCCCCAGTTTTCAGCCAGACCCCGATCCTGCAGGCGCTGCAGCACGTCCAGGCCAGCTGCGACGAAGCCCACAAGATGAAGTGAGCCCCCAGCCCCAAAAACCCCCCCTCTACCCTCAGAACCACCCCCCCACCCAAAACCCCTGACCCACCCCCCTTTTTCCCCACCCCAGGTTCAGTGACCTCTTCTCCCTGGCTGAGGAGTATGAAGATTCCTCCAGCAAACCCCCCAAGAGCCGCCGGAAAGCCCCCCTGGCCAGTCCCCGGAGCCGCAAGAGCGCGGCGCAGCCCCCCAACCCCGAGGAGGAGTCGGCGTCCAGCAGCGCCTCGGTGAGCCTGGACCCCCAAACCCCCCCCAAAACACACCCAGCACCCCTGGGCTTCATCCCCAAACACACACACCCCAAATCCCCCCACACACACCCCAAATCTCCCCCCCCCCAAACACCCAGCACCCCCTGAGCTTCATCCTCACCTCAGGGAGCTGGGGATGACCCCCCCCTCACCCCAAATTCCCCCCCTCACACCCCAAGTTCCACCCCACACCCCCCCCAAATTCCCCACACACACCCAGCACCCCCTGGGCTTTATCCCCCATAAACACCCCCAAAATCTGCCCCCCAAACACACCCAGCACCCCCTGGGCTTCATCCTCACCTCAGGGTGCTGGGGATGACCCCCCCTAGCCCCCCCAAATTCCCCCCCCTCACCCCCCAAATTCCCCCCCCTCACCCCAAGTCCCCACCCCTCACACCCCAAATCCCCCCCCGCCAAACACCCAGCACCCCTTGGG
Organism: Porphyrio hochstetteri; assembly: GCA_020800305.1. Classification (NCBI taxonomy): domain Eukaryota; kingdom Metazoa; phylum Chordata; class Aves; order Gruiformes; family Rallidae; genus Porphyrio; species Porphyrio hochstetteri. Next base: position 688 of record JAJHSY010000048.1, on the reverse strand, counting down.
CTTCACCCTCACCTCAGGGTGCTGGTGATGACCCCCCCCCCCACCCCCCAAATCCCACCCCCCTACACCCCCCAGATCCCCCACCCCCACCCCCCAAATTCCCCCTCCTCACACCCAGCACCCCCTGGGCTTCACCCTCACCTCAGGGAGCTGATGATGACCCCCCCACACCCCAAATCCACCCCTCCCACCCCCAAATTCTACCCCCTCACCCCAAATCCCACTCCCCAAACACCCAGCACCCCCTGGGCTTCACCCTCACCTCAGGGTGCTGGTGATGACCCCCCCACACCCCAAATCCACTCCCCTCACCCCAAATTCCCCCCCCTAATTCCTCCCCCTCACCCCAAATCCCACCCCCCTACACCCCCCAGATCCTCCACCCCCCAAATTCCCCCTCCTCACACCCAGCACCCCCTGGGCTTCACCCTCACCTCAGGGTGCTGGTGATGACCCCCCTCCCACCCCCCAAATTCCACCCCCTCACCCCAAATCCCCACCCCTCACAGCCCAAATCTCCCCCCCCAAACACCCAGCACCCCCTGGGCTCCACCCTCACCTCAGGGTGCTGGTGATGACCCCCCCACACCCCCAAATCCACTCCCCTCACCCCAAAATTCCCCCCCCTAATTCCTCCCCCTCACCCCAAATCCCACCCCCCTACACCCCGCAGATCCTCCACCCCCCA